>JAHDVE020009033.1:0-104518 GCA_022606495.2 Halesus radiatus
TTACCTGTGATTATTTCTGAGAAATAGTTTCTTCGCTAATGGGCTCCATGCATTGGTTATCCAACCTGTAGGAATGTTCATTATTTGTGCGATTTTGTTTTCTAATTGTGTACTAGGCCTTTTAAGGGTAAAAAATAGAATCATTTTATAAATGTCGTCATTTGATTGTCAAATTGCAGTATAATTGTTGTTCAGGTTCAACATGATCCTCTTCTGCGAGCCATCCAAGGACGAGGCGCTGCAATGCAGCTTCCGCCCTTCCGAAAAGGAGGTGATGCGGAACCACCTCACGGTAGTGCCCAGCTTTTGGGGGGCCGAGGAACGAGAGGGAGGCTGGCCGATTCAAGCCAACGGGGAATTTGAAATCGCTATGAAGATTGAAGAGCGAGGAGTCAGAGTAAGCTTCCCCTTCCACTCATTTTCTTTATTATTAAAAAAAATCACTTACAATGGTGCAACAAAGCTATTTGACAATAATTGAAGAAAAAATCAGATTATATAAAATCAGTTCAACTCCTCGGCTGGCTAAGTCCTCCGTCACGACACAAGCAACATCTTCCGCTTACTGTGATGGTAGTCGGATATTTTAAAATATTGTCAGGTTTTTAAATGGGATGAAGTCTTTAAAATGGCAGAAAATGGTTTAGGCATGGCTGAAAATTGGCTTGATGCAAACATATTAGCTTTCCAACATTTTAACGTTCCAAGTGTCCAAAAAATCAAAAATATTCTAGTTAATCATCTTAAAAATGAGAAAATGGCTACAACTCTCCAAGATCATAATACCAGAACAAAGCAACTAGACAAGATAAATATACCTAAATGGAATACTACTTTTGGACAAAGAAGCTCTGAATTTTTAGTTGTAAAATTATATAACAAACTCACACTTAATATCAAAAAAAGTTTAAAAAGAGTCCAGTAAAACCTGGCTTAAGGAATTACCAGAACAAGAACTGACTACCATTCTAAAAAAAACGTCATAGAAATTACTGGAAAGACCCTACCCTAACCTTGAGATTGATACAAAGAAGTCGCTGAAACCCCTTTGTGCAAAACCTGGTCAGCCTCAGCACAGGATCTCCTAGTGAGGAGGACTATGAAAAAATTCTTTAAAATTCAAGTATTTTTAATATTTATACCTTACCTTATAATATCAAAATTATATAGAAACATATTAATTTATTTTTTTTAAATACAGATAAACGAAATTTTTAGGTTTTTTGAATATCAAATATGCTTTTACCACTGCAGCACAGCCTCAAACTGCACAGCTGTACCTCATTGTTAAAATCATGTACTTGCCCTTCGATAAACACAGTTGAAAATATAAAATATCTTGGTATACACATAGACCATCTTCTTAAATGGAATACTGTTAGAAAGTTAACGACAAAACTCAGGAAACTCATCTATTTCTTTAAAATGTTAGATATATAATGAATAGAAAACAACTGAGGCAAGTTAACTGTGTTCTTGTACAGTCATCTCTCGAATATGGTATTATCAGTTGGGGCAGTGCCACAAATACTTGCCTGGAGCCTTTAGCAAAGACGCAGAAACTAATCGTGAAGGTTATTTCTAAAGTTCCATTAAGGACGAGCACTGATTTCATTTTCAAGAAACTAAATGTTCCCAACTTTAATAAAACATTCTAAAAATATCCTGCTGCATCAATTTAAATATGTTTGAAGAAAGAACAAGCACTAGAGCCCTGAGACAATCACATGTAAAATATCCATATGTTTGAAGAAAGAACAAGCACTAGAGCCCTGAGACAATCACATGTAAAATATCCATATGTTTGAAGAAAGAACAAGCGCTAGAGCCCTGAGACAATCACATGTAAAATATCCATATGTTTGAAGAAAGAACAAGCACTAGAGCCCTGAGACAATCACATGTAAAATATCCATATGTTTGAAGAAAGAACAAGCACTAGAGCCCTGAGACAATCACATGTAAAATATCCATATGTTTGAAGAAAGAACAAGCGCTAGAGCCCTGAGACAATCACAAGTAAAATATCCATATGTTTGAAGAAAGAACAAGCGCTAGAGCCCTGAGACAATCACATGTAAAATATCCATATGTTTGAAGAAAGAACAAGCGCTAGAGCCCTGAGACAATCACAAGTAAAATATCCATATGTTTGAAGAAAGAACAAGCGCTAGAGCCCTGAGACAATCACATGTAAAATATCCATATGTTTGAAGAAAGAACAAGCGTTAGAGCCCTGAGACAATCACAAGTAAAATATCCATATGTTTGAAGAAAGAACAAGCACTAGAGCCCTGAGACAATCACATGTAAAATATCCATATGTTTGAAGAAAGAACAAGCACTAGAGCCCTGAGACAATCACATGTAAAATATCCATATGTTTGAAGAAAGAACAAGCGCTAGAGCCCTGAGATAATCACATGTAAAATATCCATATGTTTGAAGAAAGAACAGCGCTAGAGCCTGAGACAATCACATATAAAATATCCATATGTTTGAAGAAAGAACAAGCTAGAGCCTGAGCAATCACAAGTAAAATATCCATATGTTTGAAGAAAGAACAAGCGCTTCAGAGCCACAGAGACAATCACATGTAAAATATCCATATGTTTGAAGAAAGAACAAGCGCTAGAGGCCTGAGACAATCACATGTAAAATATCCATATGTTTGAAGAAAGAACAAGCACTAGAGCCCTGAGACAATCACATATAAAAATATCCATATGTTTGAAGAAAAGAACAAGCACTAGAGCCCTGAGACAATCACATGCCAAATATCCATATGTTTGAAGAAGAAAGAACAAGCGCTGAGAGCCCTGAGACAATCACAAGTAAAATATCCATATGTTTGAAGAAAGAACAAGCGCTAGAGCCCTGAGACAATCACATGTAAAATATTCATATGTTTGAAGAAAGAACAAGCGCTAGAGCCCTGAGACAATCACATGTAAAATATCCATATGTTTGAAGAAAGAACAAGCGCTAGAGCCCTGAGACAATCACATGTAAAATATCCATATGTTTGAAGAAAGAACAAGCGCTAGAGCCCTGAGACAATCACAAGTAAAATATCCATATGTTTGAAGAAAGAACAAGCGCTAGAGCCCTGAGACAATCACATGTAAAATATCCATATGTTTGAAGAAAGAACAAGCGTTAGAGCCCTGAGACAATCACAAGTAAAATATCCATATGTTTGAAGAAAGAACAAGCACTAGAGCCCTGAGACAATCACATGGAAAATATCCATATGTTTGAAGAAAGAACAAGCACTAGAGCCCTGAGACAATCACATGGAAAATATCCATATGTTTGAAGAAAGAACAAGCACTAGAGCCCTGAGACAATCACATGTAAAAATATCCATATGTTTGAAGAAGAACAAGCGCTAGAGCCCTGGGAACAATCACAAGTAAAATATCATATGTTTTGAAGAAGAAGAACAGAAGCGCTAGAGCCTGAGACAATCACATGCCAAAATATCCATATGTTTGAAGAAGAACAAGCGTTAGAGCCCACAGAACGTCCACAAGTAAAAATATCCATATGTTTGAAGAAAGAACAAGCACTAGAGCCCTGAGACAATCACATGTAAAATATCCATATGTTTGAAGAAAGAACAAGCGCTACAGCCCTGAGATAATCACATGTAAAATCTTTTAATATTCCAGTTTGTGTCACCTCTTATGGGAAAAGAAATTTGAAATACAATGCTATTAAGAGGAACGGTTGCGCCGCCTATTTCATACATAACTTAATTTTGGAATTGAGGCCAAAATACCCATCCAAACTGAATGATATATTTTTTTTTAATTAAAGGTTTAGTAAATATCTAGTACGGATGAGAAATAATTTATTTGTTTTTGATTTACATTATGAAATATCGGTCATTAAAGAATTGATTTTTCGCGATTTTAGATTCAGATTTACCAATTATTTGGGGGCTAACGGTGATATATAAAAAAGTTTTACCCCATCTACTCTGAAAATATAATGAAATATAAAATTTAAAATATGTATATATTAAAATAAGCAATATGGTGGACTTTAAATTAAATTAAAAACGACCAATTTAAAATATCGATCCGAAATAACGTTTTTTTTTTTTAAATGTTTTATTACTATATTTTTATTTATGTAATCATATTTGCATAACAAATACGATAATTTTTAAAAATATGCAATAATCCCGCAAATAATGTTCTCTGTTGCCTCTAAAATTATAAAAATATTTTTTTTCCATGGCATATACTTCATAATTCAAATAAATAAAATACTTCTCATCCGTACTAGATATTTACTAAACCTTTAATTAAAAAATAAATAAAAAACATATCATTCAGTTTGGATGGGTATTTTGCCCTCAATTCGAAAATTAAGTTATGTATGAAACAGGCAGCGCAGCCGTTCCCCTTTAGCTATTCAATCTCCTACCGAGTGACATCAGAAATACACAAAACAAAAGTACCTTTAAAAGTAAGATCATTGATCACCTGCAATAAACCTGTCAGCTTCCAAATTCTTTTATGCCTTTAAAATGGTATACTTTTGAGAATGTTTTAAATTGTCATCTAAATATTCCATCTGAACAACCTACGTTATAAATTGCCATTTCAACACGGGCGTTTCACACCTGGTGAGATGGGCAATACGTCAGCTGATAACAAATGTTCATTTATAAGTAATATGCAATAAATCAATAATAAATTTTTATGTTGTATTTGTATTTTAAATTTTTTTCCAGATTTTCGTCGACGGCAAACAGTTTGCATTCTTCAAACACCGCCTTCCATATTCCAGCATAACGCAAGTTAACGGATGGGGCGACGCTTCCGTTACGTCAATAAATTTTGAAAAAAACACCATCTTTGACATTGACCCGAGGAGCGCCATATAAAAATTCCCTCATTTTTTAAAAACCTGCGAAATGAAGATTCGTAATAAAACTTCGTCGGCGGCTTACACGAGAACTTTCAACTCCTAGGCCCCAAACAGGCCAATGGAATCGATAATCTGCTTAAAAAAGAATGTTGAAATATGAAAATGTTTTAGTCGCTCGTTTTTAGCACACTGAAACGCCCACTACACAATTCCACCGGCTCGCCTCTCCGGTGTCTCCTACATAATATGTGTGTTTTTAAATTCAAATAAAGGTTTTACAAGTGTATGTTCATGTTTTAAATTTTTGACTTTCCCATAACCAATAATTAACCTTACAAAACTTCTTTAATTGACATAGCGTCTTAATAGTGACCAGCTGGTAATCCTATACAAATCACAAGTACGTCCAACAGTTGAATTTGGAAGTCACCTTTGGGCTGGAGCTTCCAAATACTCGATAAACCCGCTTGATTCTGCGAAAAGAAGGGTGGTTCGTCCAATTGACAATCCGTTGTTAACAGACCGACTGCCATCTCTAATGCACAGATCCAATGTAGGTATGCTGAGTCCGTTCTACAGATATTTCAATGGAGCCTGCTCGAAGGAGCTAGCAGCGTCGATCCCCTCCGTGAAACTCGACGGACACGACCGGAACATACGTTCACAGTTGAAGTAGGCTTCATGGGAACGGGTCGCTTTGCCGACTCGTTTTTGTGTAAATCGCATCGTATGTGGAACGAGCTACCTGCATCTGTCTTTCCTCCTACATCAAAATCCCTTCCTACAGCCCCCTCCTTAACTCACCTCACAAAGTTGCCCCAACGACAGCGATATTTTGAATGTGTTTTCCTAGTCCTTCTCAGTGGGGGTCCTGTGCTGAGGTGGACTAACTAGATTTTCATAAAAAAACTGTTTGTTTTAAGCTACTCAGATGTTTTATCTTTTCAAAATGTCGAATAATCTCTACTATTTTAATTTCTTTAAGGCTAAACGAAACGTAATATACGATCACGGATGGCGCTAATTAAATATTTTTGTAAAAATACTTTTAGCATGTAATGCTTTAAAATATTGTGACGAATTGTTTGTTGGCGGGTTACACACTGTAACGTAAATACTGACCCCGCTTATAAAGGCATCACTTCTATTGTCTATGGGAGACATCCGACGGAAGAGAGCGAGGACAAGATGGCGTCAGACATAACCTGACACGGGCCGTGGAGCTCGACGTGATTGAAAGGAGTGATTATGGGTTAGTTTTTCTTTTCTGTTTGATGCCGAGGTGCATCTACCCAATCTACCCGAAGTGGGTATATTTTTAGTTTACTGATGGCCAAATTGTAAGGTTATCAACCCCAACCGCGCGTGCGAGAAAATCCCTGCTGAGGATGAACGGACACGAGAGTCGGTAGCTATATGGACGACCAAACAGGACCTAAGGTAGCATCCTCACATATTATTGACTGAACCCCACGGGAAATGCTATAGCGGATGGCGCTTTCGAAGTATTGTCATAGACTTCGCTGAAGATGATCGTGGGAATCGGTGAACATCAGGACTGGAGCGGCCTTGCCTGATGCTGAGGAGAAGAATCTGTCCACAAGAGCCATCATTTATCATTTAAGCCGTTTAATTTTGAATTAATACTCCTCTCTATTCTTATCTTTTCTCTAAAATGTTGTCGGGGTTTTTTAGAGCCAATAAATACTATGTTTAAATGTGAATAGGGTTTTATTTCTGTATCATGCTTTATATCCAAATCTTCCCGCACTTCATCCATCAGATCCACCCACGAATACTGAGATAGAGTCGAGCAATAGCAGGAGATGTTACAACACGGAATATGAAATGGAATAAATTGTTATTACAAGCTTAAAGTTTAAGTCATTCAAGAAACTTACAATATATTATAGTAAAACTAACATGTATAGTATATTTATTAAGTATTTTGAAGGCTTTGAGATTTAAACATACAATTAACAATTCATCTTAATATTTAAAAACATTTAAAAGTGCTTTTTTCTAAAATATTTTCATTGGCGCCATCTATGAGCGCGTTTCACGTTTCGTTTAAACCGTAAGCCAGGTTTTGAGTTGTTTTTTCTAATCATTTCATTTTACGTTCTCTTCACTGCCGGTGGGAGTGAATTATAGAATTGGGTGGAGAGATATCTATACAAAGTTCTCTGTCCAAAAGCAGTTTTAAATTTGAGTCAAATTCATAATGTCATTGTTGTGAAAAATTAGTGTCTTCTGTTTGTTTGATTTTTAAAAATGGTCTGCCAAAACATTCTTAGCGAAGACATCTTGTGTGTTAGGGACTGCAAATCTACGAAAGCTTTCACAATATCAGGCTGTATTTATTATTAGAAAAATCTCAGCCCGCTCGGCCACAACAAGCTTAAGCCTTTACATTTTACTCGAACAATTAGAGAATAACAAAAGAACAAATTAAAATAATGTTTTCTCCACTCATTAGTATTTTCAAGAAACCTGAAACATATAATTCAGTGAATTACAAAACACTTCATTTTCACAACCGGGATAATTACGAAAGGCAATTGACAAAAGCATTCACGTCATTATAAAACAATTAAGATAAACCTGCTATCATTAGATAATAAAATAAAAATGAAAAAACAGATGAAGATAAGTGACTAATGGAATAAGAATATATGATTTTTTAAGTAAATCGGTTTTTACAGAAAATATTAATTTAACATTTTAACACTCTATTCAAATTTTAATAAAAAACGGTAGGGGTAAATACGAGTATAATCATACAAATAAGTCGTCTCCATGTGGACTAAACGCAGTTTGAACGCCGAAACAGCTGTCACAATAATACATAAATAAAATATTTCTGATATTTAGTAATAATAAATTTGATTTTATTTGAAAAGATAACTTTTTGTTGCATCTGAATGGCGGATTACCCTGACCTCCTTGATAAGGTTCAAAAGCCATATTAATGTTCCCGTGGATCAGCCGCCAGTTCCAGGCGTGTTCGCATCCACATTATGCAGCCACCTTAGTTTAGGACTCCCAACACGCCTTCGACTTGAAGGGTTACATAGAATCTCTGCAGGTGTATTATTCCATGTAGACATTGCTAATTTATCGTATACTGCCCGGAAATACTTGATAGGGTTCAAATGCCATATTATTGTGGCTGTGAATACGGGCGGTGTTCGCATCCACACTACCCAACCACCTTAGTTTAGGTCTCCCAACACGCCTTAGACCTGAAGGGTTACATAGTATCTCTGCAGGTGTATTATTCCTTGTAGACATTGCTAAGTTATCGTAGACTATGTTAATATTATCTTCTTCAATGACTAAATATTGATGTTTTTTTGTAAAATAACAAAATGTTGATGGTATCGCCGGCCGGCCGAAGAATGTGTGACATAAAATGGCTGGTGCGGCCATAGACAGGGGCGCGGCAGTATCCGTTGCTAACATTCGAATCATGAATTCTTCTGAATTGTGTCTCGTGACGTCATGGGTATTTTGCGCGGTTGTTTTCCTCAAGTTTACTTTGAAAGCTCATGACTCATGAAAGCGTCATTTTTGGAGATATCGAAAAACTTATTTTAATGTCTTTATTAACTGTTTAAATATAATACCTTTTCAATATAATAATAAAGAAATAGGATACCATAAACTTCTTCATTTAACTAAGTTTACCTTACTATAAAAGTGAACATCTTACGAGTATATGAATAATTGTATAGTATTTAGCTCAAACCAGATTATCGCCCTGGTGAAAGACCACCGTTCAGAGTTGAAACGTTGCTTGAAATAGCTTTTAGCCGTGTTTGATGACCAGATCTGAATAACCAGGTATTTCCCCATCTTCCTCTTCCCCTCCCCAATACCTTGACCCTCACAACATTCCTCAATTGGGAATGCCAGTCTCACTGGCTCCAGGAGGCTGGGAGAAGCTGGGACTCTTGTGCAGTATTCATATAAAAAACACGGTGTATACGATACACATGATACAACTCCACAGGCGATCGCCTATGCTACCGTGGTAAGTAAAAATACAGTATTTTCCTTAGGAGTCTCAAGGAAGACACTGTGTTTTTACTTACGACGGCAGTATGATGACGATCTGGTATTGAATCCTGTCAAACAGTTCTGTCTTAAACAGATATTTTAGGGAGAAAAATAATTAAAATTTTATTCTAAACTACTGTAAACCACAGGCTATGTATCGGAGGTTGTCGCCTCTCCCAGAATGTTTAGACGCGGCCATTTTTGTCATCACATTTGATATATGTATAATATTGTTACTGTTGTAATTTGTAAGGGGGTCGGATCGTCTAATAAAAATTGTTTTGCTGTTCGTAAACGATCCCGACTCCCGACGCCTTTGTTAATGTATGTAACGGGCGGACTTGTGACGAGCGTGTTCTCTCATGAATGACCAGGAATAAACACGTTAGAGCAGTACGGCGGCGTAGGAGAAGGGCTTGTCGAATATGCGCAGGGCACCGGGGGTCTGCGCGTCTCGGACCGCTTTAAGTAACCTGCGAAAAACAGTTTTGGGTGAGTTAGCATTCAACCGTCTGCCCGACTAGACGCCTTATCTCTCCACTGCCCGCTCGACTTCCCATCTACTCGCCTTGTTTTATTCTGACTACCGCTTTACCTTGGACCCCTATCGGACTAATACCTCGGACTGGACCCAAATAAGCAACGTCACACAGACAAGGCCCGCAAAAGTCGTAAATAAGGGTCTTATCGTGAGTACCGTTCCTTGCAGAATGGAACGGTAGGAAGTGCTACCTTCCCTCCCAGCCCCGCTCCGCAGATTGGGATCAGCCGCCTCATACAGTTCGTTTGTGTGCCAGATTACGTCTGATACAGGCTGCTTATTCCGAAAATTACATACCAATATACCAACGTTACGTTTGAGTACCATAAGTTTATTATGGATTTACGACCAATTCTAAATGTATGTCAAAAAACATCTGATTGGAACTCATTATTATTTGTCTTTCGATGGCAACTGGCGATTAGAGATTTTGATCAGAGCCGTGGAAAACCATCTGTTAGCTCATCAAAACTGTTGGGACGTGGAAATTAATACAAATCCATCATCATTCTTCTTATCCTCGCCGTTGACATTTAAGAACGGAACACCTAAGGTGTTTAAATAATAAGAACTGTTCTGAATTTGCAAAACATATTTTAGAAGCCAATCATTCATTTGACATAAACAAAGGTTTAAAAATTTTACATACAAATACAACCGGTTTACAATTAGATAAATTTGAAATTTTATAAAACAGAAAAAGCGTTATTAGTGAATTAAATTTTATAAATAATAATATATTAAAAAAATAGATATCTCTTGAATTAATTTTCTTGTAAATATCAATAATTATAATTTTTTTTTTAAATTTCAAATGTAAATTCGTTGTTCAATGTTTTATAATTATTTTTTATTAGAATTTTTTAATAATTAGTCAATTGCTTTAATCAATTTTTGTTGATTATTCTTAAATTATTGCGTTCTAATTTTTATCATTCGTATTTATACTTGAAATTATTTTTAGTATTCATATATTCCCGATGAAGACAGCATTGCTGTCGAAACATGTAGATATTTATGTATATGTATAAAGTGGTGTAAACAAGGTATATTTTTTAAAATTAATTAATTATTCAAATACTTTAATTGATCTGCAACCTGCTGTGGTCCGATCCCGACAATGACACCGTCGGCTGGGGTGTGAACGACCGCGGAGTGAGCTTCACCTTCACCTTCGGCATTGTGGCCAAGTTTCTCAACAAGCACGACTTTGACCTGATCTGCCGGGCGCATCAGGTGGTAGAAGACGGGTATGAGTTCTTTGCCAAGAGGCAACTGGTCACCCACTTCTCGGCGCCCATCTACTGCGGGGAATTCGATAATGTAAGTGCAATGATGTCAGTGGACGACACGCTGATGTGCTCCTTCTAGATTCTGAAGCCGGCCGATAAGCGCCACCTGGCGTACGTGCAGACCAACACCAACCGTCCCATCACGCCCCCCAGGGGCGTCACCAACAAGACAAAGAAGAGTTGAGGGCCCTATGGATAAGTCCCCGGGCACCCGTCCTCCCCCTCCGCTTCCCCACCAATGCAAGATGGACGACAGTGTACAAAGCGCCACAACGAACTATAGCCGACCTCTGGTCCAAACTCAGAGACAAACTCTCCATTAACATCTCCAAAGAATAACCTGCCCAAAAAGAGAAAACTAATCTTAAAAAAAAACTCATAGAATTGATGTAATATAAGAATAATATAATAGGAAGTAATATTTGTACAGCGCCCCTGAGATGATTTTTCACAAAAACGGCGCTATAAAAAATCATCCGATTATTATTATTAAACTTGCAGCACAATGGATGCTAAGAACTAGGTGATCAAAGGTGTAGATACCCAGTTGAACCAAGTGTAAAATGTAACCAGTTTTCAGCTCCTTCAGAAACTTGAGCAATTCTCCGCCGACGTTCAATAAGTTGTAAAAAACTTTTTTAGGTTGGTCGAAATTTTTAAAAGTAAAATCAAGTCGATTGAAGAAGTTTGTCAAATGTCAGAATTTCAATAATGTAAATTTGTTGATGTTTAAAAACATTTTTTAATTTGATGCATTCGGAAAAAATGATGTTTTATTATTTTAGCAATCATTGGAAAATCATAAATAATACAAGATATTTAACATTACTGAAGTGTGATAATTTTTTTCAGGTAATTATTTATTTATTTGTACGAAACAAACAGCTTTAACACAAATTAATATACAAAGGAAGTTTAACAAAAGGTAAGCCAACAAAGTTTCTTTTGCTAACGTCAAGTACAGATATTTTATTAGAAAAAACAAAATAAGAAGGAAAGGGGGGAGAGGAAGAGGAAGATAGGATCGGGACAGGAGATGCTCTTGATACATTTTATATTCATGCATCAATTGGTGGTCGTACGTATTACTTCGCTTCGTTATTTTGAAAGGGTATTGTGAAGAATGTTGATATTATGAAATTGTGCCTTATAGTGCGCACAAATACGGGGAAATGGAGAATTTATCCTAAGATTGGTTCTGCATGCGGGCAAATAAAAAAATTGGTTTGTCGGGTTGGTCTTAATGGTATGCGAATGATTATAAAGGTAATGAGCTCTGGACAGCTATTATTCATAATCGTAAATAAAGAGATTTCATAAAATATTAAGCGTCGCGTTCGAAGCGTGATGAAGTTATAGAATTTTAAGGATTCGGCATCCCTGCCAGCGGCCTCGATCTATTGCAGGCCCAACCCGCCCTCTCAAAGTTCAGCCAACTTGCCCAATTGCTCAGGGCGGTTAAGTCCTCCATCATGACGAAAGAAAAAATTTCGGCTTAGCATGCCATCATAGTGGGAGATTATCAAATATTGCCAGGTATCGTAAGCCGGGAATGTTTGTCTCTCTTTTGAAAAAATGAAGAAAATAATACTCGAATTTTTCCCCCCAGAGTCGCACTTAGTATTGTGTATGATCGTCTGGCATGCTTACATGCTGTACATGCCGAACAAACTACTTCATTTGCGACTTTTCTATGAAGGGTAGCGGGGGTTCGATGCACATTTTATCTATTTAAAATTAATAAATACAAAAAAAAACAGGAAAATTTTCTATTTTACCCCCTGGACGCTCAATCGCACTTCTCCCTCCGTATTATTAAAGATTAGGCACAATGCGTCCGAATATGTTTCGATAGATTACACTTTTGCGAACACGAATAGTTGCATTTTAAACACGAGAATGGTTTTTCCCCGCTGTGGATCATCACGTGTCTCTTTAGATGTGACATTCTGGAGCACGAATAATTGCAGTCAGAGCAGGAGAATGGTTTTCGCCCGCCATGAGACCGCTCGTGCCTCTCCAGCATTTCCATTTTAAAACACGAATAGCTGCATTCTGAACAAGAGAACGGTTTTTGGGTGACGTGGATCAGCAGATTGTGCCTCTTTAAATCGAACAATCGTGAACAAGAATAGCTGCAATTTAAACACGAGAATGGTTTATCTTCACTGTGTGTAAGCTTGTGTCTGTCTAAATTTGACTTTCTGGAACAAGAATAGTTACAGTCGGTACATGAAAATGGTTTAATTCCACTGTGAGTGAGCATGTGTCTCTTTAGCATAGATTTTTTGGAACACAGATAACCGCACACGATACACGTGAATGGCTTTTCTCCACTGTGAGTCATGGTGTGAATCTTTAAATCGAATTTCCTGGCACATGAATAACTGCAGTCGGGACATATGAATGGTTTTTCCCCACAAGTCGGCACGCTTTTCTCAAATCTTGACTTTTGTGAAGATTGCTCTGATGGGGGGTGAACATGTTTATGTTGCTGGAAATTCTTGCTTGAACCAGTTTCGCTCTCCTTGTGCTTCTTATACTCGTACAAACCACATGTTCCTGCAATATAAAACAGTTATCATTTACCGAGTGTTTTATAGAGAAAAACGTTGTTTATCAAGAATTTTAATAATTTATTTAAGTTTTGGTTTCGACAATGTTTTTCTCTTTCCTTATGTTGTCTAGATCATAAAGTTTGAAGATAAACAAAATTGTTTAAATTATTATTAGCAACAAAAATTAACGTTCTTTTAAAAAAGACAGATTCCCGACATTATTTAAAAAAATAATAATCTTGATAGTATCTGAAACTTCAATCACGACGGTAACCAGACAAAACTGAACAGTGACAAAACCGAGCATGATAAAGTAGTTTTAACATTTTTATTCAATGTTCCGTTTTGTCACTGTTCTCTTTTGTCATGGAACCAATACTTTTAACCTTCAACCAACATAATATGGTACTTTTCTCACCAGCTGTCTCGACTATCTCTAAGGAATACTCTAAGCATTCCATTTTAATGTTAGGAATATCAAAAACTATGTCTGAATGAGATATTTCGCGGCCGTCTTCTTTCTGGGTCCCAGGCTCCAACTTAACGGTGAGAGTATCAGGATTAGGAAGGTTCATAGCTCTACCGGGTGAGCGTCCAAGTAATGCCCTGTTGCTTGGTTATTGGTATTAGACCTGTAAAAGAATGTCTGGGTTAGGTGGATCCGTGGCACATCTGAGGAAGGGTCCAACTCACTAAAAAGTGATAATTGGTTCTAATACAATGGTATTAGACCTACAACGGAAAAGCTGAGTTTGGAAGACCTATGGTTCAATCCCGAAAAATCCCGAGTGCATCAGCTTGTCTCGTTAACTTGGATTTCAAAAACTCGAACTGCATTCAGAACATGAAAATAGTATATATATTAAATATATTTTTAAAGTTTTATATTTAGAGAGTGCGTCTGAATATGACAACCCACACTTTTGAGAAAACTGCATTCGAAACATGAGAATGGTTTCAGTCGCGATAGCATCGAAATACATCTCTTTGGTTATGACTTATCTTATTTCTAAGAAATATGGACATTCCCGTGTTACGAAAAACCTGACAATATATGAAAATCTCCAACTACTATCACACTAAGCGGAAAATGTTACTTGTGTCGTGATGGACGACTTAGAAAGCCAAGGAATTGAATTCACGATGCGCTACCAACTCAACCAACTACAAACTCATTATTACTCGAATTACATTCGAAACATGAGAACCGTTTCAAATCGGAGTGGGTTATGACGTGACTATTTAACGATGATTCTCGAGAACACGAATAAATTACACTCGGAGAATGAGAATGATTAGAGTGCGTCCGAATATCACGTCTTGTATAATTAAAATCACAATAATTTCTTCAAACGATGGGTATTCACTTTGTGGCATCATTATTAAGTAATTAATTAAAAATAAATCATGTTTACACTACTTTATAAATATACATAGATATCGACATGTTTCGACAGCAATGCTGTCATCACCAGGTATACATTATATTATATAAATACATAATATAATATCATACATATTTATATAACTGATGACAGTATGTCGAAACATGTAGATATTTATGTATATTTATAAAGTGATGTAAACAAGTATATTTTTAATTAAGTAATTAAATTACATTTGTAACATAGAATGATTTCAATTTACAATGCGTAAGAATACCGTCTTTAGGTTTGATTTACTGTGTTTTTTTTATATATTCGGTATTCGCTAATTACGGTACACGGTGGGACATGCCGTGATGGGGTGTACGTTGAATGGATATTTCGAAATGTCGGCCAGCGACTCGGAGGAAGAATTGAAAAAGGTTGCCTATTCCTAAATCTAAACAATACGTATGTTTATTATGAGTGATCGCAGTATTTATTACCCTAAACGAAAAAGATAAGAGATAAATGCCTAATTTATAATGAGAGTAAAATACATTTCTCGTTTCCATTAATAGGTTAAGGAAGAACGCTTCCATTCTAGGGTTAAGTTGTGTCTTGTTGCCAGATCTGCATATTCAGGTACTTTACATCCTTCCTCTTGCCCATATCCTTCCCAGCCACCCTCCTATCACCCTCACAATATACTCCCTTCGTCCCACCGTACATATGTCGTAAGATTGAGATGTTCATCATAAGGTAGGTATTTCTCGAATGTAAAATATAAATAAACGCACGGAAATCGATAGAAAACTACAATATTTTATGGTGGAAGAGACGAATTTTGGTTTTCTTCCAATTTATAGGTTAAGTCGACGATTGAATTTTCCATTACGTGGGTGATGCGTTTACAAGATTCTGTCAGAAGCAAAATCGTGTAATGAAAGCGAACAAACATGCTTATTTAAATAACACAAGGCCAGAATTAGAACTTACTAATAACCTTGAAAATATTGACGTAAGTTAAACGGACTTGATTATATTATTAACTAATATAATTCAGAAATATGGTGATGCGAGTGGTCCTCTAGACCGTGTCAAAATTTTCTTTAGTTAAAATTTGACGTTTTGTACATAGACAAAAATAATAATGTGTCATAGACAATAATGACATATCAAAGTGCAGTGTGAAGATGCAAGCACTCGGCAGCTCGATTCCTGAACGTGTAAATATAGACATATTCAAACAACAGAACACATCGTAGAAGAACGTCCCTTCATCAGTTTCTCTGTGGCACATCCGTGCTGAACCAAGTGACTATCGATGCCGTCGACTGGCTCTATATCCTCAGCACCCCATTATGACCTCCACCGGTTCCATGATAATTCTACACGTGATAATATACGAGTATACTATCTTGTTGTTACAATACCTAAATAATTTATATGGTTTATAGACAGCCTTGATATAATCGGCTTATTTAAATTTAATATTCCAACTAGAACCACTCGATCTAAAATTTTATTCAATTGTAACAATAATTTCAGGACTGAATCTGATAAAACGGTAGTTAGTGCAGTGGGTATAATTCTAGGAATAACGCAAAAAGGTTAGGAACTGAAAAGCAATCTTAGGTAGTTACAAGTCATTTATTTGTATATTCGTGGGGTTAGTCTTAAAACTAGAGTTAATTTTAATTACACACAAAAATTTCAATAAAACTAGATGGCAATTACTTAAATCTACTTGTAAAGTCTTTGTACTTAAAATTAACTAATTACTTCGTTAAATCTACATAAAAGGTTGTATTCTTAAAATTAGTTCACTGTTTCTTAAAGTTAGAGATTTACTTGGCTGACAGGGTGGAAGAATTATCATGAGAGTCAGAGCCACTTCCCCTTACTGATGGCTGTCCAGGGTCCAGTGGCTGGTTTGTATGCAGAGTCCTCGCGTTCGCACTAGGTATCCAAGTACCTCCGGATCGGGAGTAGGTACGAATGCGGCGATAATCAGAGGCCTGGGCGGTCTCCGATGTTTGATCTCCGAAGGGCGAAGATCAGTTACTTCCTTCTGGGATGGAAGCGGGGGGTTTACTCGCGGTACAGAGCCTTAGCGACTCTGCCATAGATCTCCGAAGGGCGGAGATCGGACTTACTTCTCGGATGGAAGCGTAAAATGTACTCGTCGTCTGAGGACCTGGGCGGCCTCTCCGAGGAGCGAGAATAGGAACCTTCCTGATCGGAAGTCTGAACCTGACTCTCTGTGCTTCCTGCGCGGAAGACTGAACCCGACCGTTGGTGCGACTGTCTAGCCGCCAGGGTCGGTTTTATGACCCTATTGGCAGTCTCTCCGAAGGGCGGCTCATTTCCTTTGAAGTCTTTATTGCTGTCCAATAAAATCTCAAAGGAATTGCCGACTTCCTAAAATAGTAATTAAGGTTGGTTTATTTTACGATGTAGTACTTTATAATAGGTTCGGCTAGCCTTTGTGCTAATTCATTTTATGGCCGGTCTCGTCTGGGAATTTTTATCACCTGAAATGCACATTTTAGACTAAGTATGTCTGTGAATTTGGTCATTTATTATAGGTATTACAAAAGGATATATCAAGTCATTCAAAACTCTCTTGTACCTAGATTTCACGCAGAAGGTAATACATTTTCAGACATAGTAGATATGTTCAACTGCTCGGAATACAAATACAAACAGACGATTATTGCATACATGCTCAACAATTATTAATGTGTCTAGCTAGAATATAAGTATCAGTGATTGTGAGGTATGTTTTGAATATTCGCCTCTGTAGCTAATGACTTATAATGGTACTTTCACTATGTTATTCCTGTATTTGTTCGTTATACAAATGAAATGTTTAGTTGTTGTATTTCATGAAGGGTATCTATTTTATCTATGTACCTACTGTGATATGTTTTGCACCTGCGTGACTATTGTAACTAACTAAATACCTATGTAAAAGCCCATACATGGCGTATATACGATAATAAATAAATATTCTAGTACTCATATTACTTATATTTCTCATATTACCCGCACACATGCAGGGCCTATGTGGATTCTCATTGCTTAAAAAATAGTGGGGAAAAAGGCACACGTATGAATCGGCATACTTCAAAGTGATTAAAAGTTGGCACTTCCGACAAACGTATCATACTAACATTAAAGATGGCGTCGATCCCCTTACATATTAACGTATTTTGATTTACGTAAAGTAAAAAATAAAGTGAAATATTTTGGAAATCCGCATGTGCAATTATTTTTTTATTTTTTTTATGAACCTAACGGTATATTTCTTTTTTTTTTAAATTATGTATTTTTCCACTGAGGCGGAGTATCGAAGTTTTATTTTATATCCATGCCTAAATAGAAGTGACGCTGAAATGTTGGATAATAACGTAAAATTTCACAAATTATCCAAGTTCCCAAATGTCATAGGAGCCATTGATTGTACACATGTACCAATAACATCTCCTGGTAAGTAAGCTTTTGGTGTAACTGTATTTAAATTCTACAAAAAAATAGCAAAATTAGATAAAAACTTTTTGCATAATATTGGGTTTTCATGTTGTGATACAATTTTTGGAATATACTAATAAGATATACGAGTACTAAATAAGATTTTTCAATTTTAGATGGATAAACTGCGGAGCTATATAGAAACCGCAAAGGTTATTTCTCATACAATGTCCAAACAATTTGTAATGCAGATCTGTCAATTATGGATATTGTACGTCGATGGCCAGGAGCTAGTCATGACAGCACTATTTTTAATGCTAGTAACATAAAAGCCAGGTTGGAGAGTGGACATTTTGGCAATAATGTTATTTTGGGAGATGGTGGCTATGGCGTACAACACTATTTTTGTACACCTCTCAGAAATCCTGTCACACCAGGGGAGGAACTCTACAATAGATGCCATATCCGCACCAGAAACCCAGTAGAGCGCTTTTATGGTGTCTGGAAGAGACGTTTTCCCTGCATTGCTACCAAATTATGATTAAGTCGGAGCAGAATTGACAGTGTCATACTTGCCGCTGCAGTCTTGCACAATATTTGTTTGAAGAAGAATATTCCGGAAGTAGATCCTGAAATCCATATTGACCTTGACAGATTCCTCATTCGTAATAATAATCAAAGTGGTGGTACGGCTACCTCTGGAAGCAATGCTAGAGAAGCACTCATTCATTCCTATTTTGACCAGTAAGTAATAATAATTAATTATTAATTAATTAATTAGTTAATTTATTAATTTAAACACTAGTTTATATTGATTAACTTGGCGGGTTTGCGATAAGCCGACGTAGCTCAACGGTAGAGCATCTGACCGGACATCAGAAGGGTGCAGGTTCGAGTCCTGTCGGCGACATTTATCTTTGCTCGGAAAGGTTTTTTTCAATTTGGATGAGTGTTTCAGGCTAATAATTATTGTTTATAAAAATAATTGTTACCCTTTGCGCTATGCACAAAAATCTTGTCTTAAGTTTTTAAGAACTTTAGTTTATCAATTAATTAATATATTCCTTGTTAATGTAGGTACAAAGATAACTACTTTCTTGCAATATTCGATTAATTGACTCTTCGCAGGTTTACATTTACAAACTCTATAGAATTAGGAGAAGAAGTTTGATGCAGAGATGTATGAATGTGGAGGAAGCAAGGGAGGTGTGTTTGTATGGACATGAGTGTAGAGCTCTCCTCTCTGCCTACCTCGATAGATAGATGGTGTGTACGTGTACATTTATATATTTTATTACTATTTCAGGTTAGCGGTCAGCAATACACTATGAAAAAGTTGGTATTTGGTCAGTGACTAGTTCATGGAGGTGATATCAATAGAGGTAATATTTTTGATAGGTACAAGTGAGAATACCCCTTTCTAAGTGAGGACTAAACACCATGTCACTGTTGTATAATATTATATTTGTACCAGGAAGAAATATTATATTAGATTTTTATTTATATGTCATCGTGGTAATCTTCAAAAATACAGAATATTTTTTTATAAGTGTATGATGGAAAATAAAATGACTCTTTTGAAAATATTGTTTTTATTTAAAAAATTGTAAGATTTATTTACAAAACATGTTAATTATTTAATTTCTTTTCTAATATAATAATCTCCAATTTTCTTTTTTTATTTTCCCGATCTAAATTTTCCATTTCAACAGAATGTTTTTGTTTATTCCTTTCGTTATCTTGCTTCAACACACTTATCTCCATCCGAATTTTTTCAGCCTTCAGCTGTATTGAATCCGTGCAAATGGATAGCCTGGATTGTTTTGGAGGAGTAAGTCTTTTGCGGATATCTGGAACAAGAATAAATGAACCTATTTTAATACATTCTGTTAACATATTCTTAACTTCATTCACCTCAATTCATCGTCTTTTACATGCTTCCCTGTTCATAAGTTGTTAACATTTTCTATATGATTTCTCTTTTATTTATTGGATTAAATAAAATCAATTCTAAGTTTTATTTATTAAAATGTTTCCACTTACTTCTTGAAGGAGTTTCTGCTGAAAACTCATCTCGGTTTATATCTGGTATGTCAACGTCTTTTAGTGATCCTTCGGAGAGTTGCTGACATGTTGCATCTATCTCAGCATTTACTTCTGAAATCAAATAATAAGTATTTATATATGGGATCTGAGAAAAGAACAATTTCCTGGTTAAAAGCAATGAAAACAGTTGTTCGGGTTAAGTCTTTTACGGGACATTTGCTTATACAACATATTCTTAATACCTACATATTATGTACGTGTAATATTAGAGAATTTCTTACCTGAACCTGAACCCATAAGCTCCTAGAAACAAAGCACACTTGTTTTTTTAAAACATTACCTTTATTAAAAATCACATTAAAAAATAGCTGTTTGCCATATTCTCTTTCCCACAATGTATAACTGATTGCAAAACATGATGTAATAATCAGACAACAATATTTATCACACCGTTCACCTTTTGGGGTAGGCAAGAGATAATTCAGGATCCTGGCTCCTGGCACATCTCTACAGCATCAGACACCCTCTACTCTATACATTCCTTATTTATTACGTTACGTAGTTAATATTTTCCAATGATAGACAATTACATTGACCAATTAAATGTGATAAGGTATGAATTTTCATGTTAAGGTTTGTTTCTGAATTTTTAGTATTGTTTATTTTAAAAGTGATGAATTTGGTTTTACTAGCATTAAGTGTGAGTGAGTGATAGTCCAATCATCTTTTGATTCTGTTTAGAGTGACTTCTGTTTTTTTAGTGTTTCTGACTAATTTTTCCCATTTAATCGAGTAACAGTATCATCTGCAAAACTTTCGCCTTCACATTCTATGTGACATATTATTGTCCCACAAAATGCGGCAAAGTAACAAATACTCAATTTATTTTTTTATAACTTATTGAAGTTTGTAAACCTCCTTGTAATATTTGAATCATTGAAGAAGATAATATTAACACATCCCAAATGAACCACGAAACCGAAAAAACAACAGAAATTAAAAAGATTTCAGTCGCATCTGGGACTCGAACCCAGGACCTCTACCTATCCGGGGTAACCGCTTAACCAACTAAGCTAATGAGACCAGTAAAATTTCATCATAAGGACAGCAGCCAATAATATGGGATTTATAAAAATGGAGGATAATATTAATAAATCTTGAACATGAAGTATGATATCGGTGTAAATGGCGTAAATTTTACTGGTCTCATTAGCTTAGTTGGTTAAGCGGTTACCCGGATAGGTAGAGGTCCTGGGTTCGAGTCCCAGATGCGACTGAAATCTTTTTAATTTCTGTTGTTTTTTCGGTTTCGTGGTTCATTTGGGATGTGTTAATATTATCTTCTTCAATTAACAAATACTCTTTCGTTTCCAGCAATTTCTTTAGTTAAACATTGGTCATGTATGACAAAGCCATACATAATAAAATATGTTAGTATAAACGAAATAGAAATACCATCCGGCGTCATTTTCGCACTAAACACTTGCGTTTAATACTACACCCTTCACCCCGGGAAAGGATAAACCGCGAAAAACGAGACACAGGAGCAAATACGTGTATATTTTAAAAATTAAAATGAGTTAATTTTAACTAAGACAGTATTGTATAAAAATAATTGTGATTGGTTGAAAGCATTGAGGACAAAACCACCGAGAAGTATGCGTACAAAGTGAACTCTCTAAAATAAGGGGCAAGTTTATCGCTTGTCGCCGCTGTATTTCTGAACCCTCTACTGTTTAAAATAAGACCAGCCATAGAAATATGAAGGCCGCAGTCCACAAAAAGGAATGTATTATACCCGTGCAGAATGACACTTTTTCGGCTCGAAATACGACTTTCGTTAGTAGGTTACATTTAATCGTACCACACGAATGACTATTTTTTACGCAGGTGAGTTTAAAAAAAAAAAATTCGTGGACATGAACAGTTAATATCGAAAGATGAAGAATGTTTTTCTTCACTGTGAGTCAGCATGTGTCTTCAAACCTCCCTTTTTAGAACATGAGAATTTACAGTTTTTCTCTATTGTGAACCGCATGTGAGTCGTCAAATGTCCTTTTTGAGAACATGAGTATTCACAATCGGGACATGAAAAAGGTTTTTCTCCACTATGAGGCCGCATGTGTATCTTCAAATATCCTTTTAGGGAACATGAATATTTGCAGTCGGAACATGTAAAATGTATTTTTCCGCTATGGTTCAGAATGTGGATTTTTAATTGTAGCTTTCTATAACATGAATAGTTACAGTTGGAACATGAAAAAGGTTTTTCTTCACTATGAGTCAGCATGTGAAGCTTCAAAGATGCCTTTAGTGAACTTGAATAAGTACAGTTAGAACATGAAAAGGGTTTTACTTTACGGTGAGTAAAAACGTGAATTTTTAGTCGTCCCTTTGTAGAACATGAATAATTGCAGAAGGAACACGAGAAAGGTTTTTCTCCGCTATGAATCAGCATGTGTCTCCTCAAATAATGCGTTTGAGAAAATGAATAATTACAGTCGGAACATGAGAAAGGTTTTTCTCCGCCGTGAGTTAGCATGTGTGTCTTCAAATATGCCTTTTGAGAAAATGAATACGTGCAGACGGAACAAGAAAAGGGCTTTTCTCCACTGTGAGTCAGCAGGTGTCTTTTCAAAGTATCCATTCAAAAACATGCGAAGTACAATCAGAACATGAAAAAGGTTTTTCACCACCGTGAGTACGAAAATGAATTTTTAGTTGTCCCTTTGTAGAACTTGAATAATTGCAGGAAGAACATGAAAAAGGTTTTTCTTCGCCGTGAGTCGACATGTGTTTCTTCAAACCTCCCTTATGAGAAGATGAATAGTAAAGATCGGGACATGAGTAAGGTATGTCTGCAGTATGGGCACGCAAGTGTAGTTCTAACCCCAACTTGTGTGAGCAGGAGTGGTTACAATGGGAACAAGATAATCGTTTTTCCCCATGGTGCGTCTTCGGGTCTGTAATTGAGGCTGAAAAATATTGCTGATATTGATCAATGTTCTAAAAAGGTATCTACAGTAAAATCACAAAGTCTCAAGCATGAGCAGAGGACGAATTGTGAATTTTAACAAATAAAAATCGATTTTACCTGCTGTCTGGTAAATTCTGTCAGAGCGTTCTAAGCATTCCCTTTTAACATTCGGGAGGTCTATGTCTATTTTCGTACAATCGCCTGCATCTCTTTCTTGGATTCCTGGATCTGTCTTGATGGCACCAGTCTCCACTTTTATGCTACCTGGAAAAACAAAATAACATGTACATTGAAAAATTGCCGAAACGAACAGCTTAAAATATTCAAAATTACTGTATAGTCTCTGTGAGAGTGTACAGTGATAATAACTAACTTTTTATTTTGCCCGTTCCACTCGAAGGTGATAAAATTTTATTATTATTTTCAAATATAATTCATAATTTTGTGCTTGCAAGTTGATAATTGAATTAATTTCCAATCATAATTTGGCACCGGTTAAAACATATTTTTATTAATTTAAGTTGCCCGCACATTTCAGTAAACCCGACTGAACCTAACCCAACCTAATCCGACCGAACGTAATATAACCAAACTACAGGTACTTAACCTAAACGTACCGACCTAACCTAACAAAATCAAACCCAACCTAACGTAACCTAAATCCTGAGGTTATCATAAACTAAAACGTAATATTATGAAACGCTATGTAATATGCAAGCACTGAACAACCATAAATTCATTTGAATTATATTCTTTTTAAATATGCCATCACTACAAGATAAAAGACGATCGGCCTGCACTCTATTGTTTAAAAAACAAACCAGCATTCGCTTTCCTGCCTCCAGCCAAGTCGGACGCATCGTTAGAACATCGTAGTGACTTGCTACTTGCATCTACGTAGCTTCTCACTCCTTTGCATTTAACCTTCTGAATTATAAGTTGTACGCGTTGAGAAATACATTTATTTAATGGTGATCCTTCTTTTCTTTTATCTCAGCGACAACATTTAACGTGAGACACTTGGTAAGTATACACACACATAAACCAACCTCCATTAAATGAGTAACCAAGTCCTTTTTACCATATCCGTTAAAGCGACTTAACTACGTACTCACAATTGAAATCAAATGTTTTGTTTAGACTCCACGCGTGCAATAATTCTATTTTTAAAAATGGCTTTAAAGATTGTAGGTCGGTACTTAACTACTTTCATCCATCGGTTGTAACCTTCTAAAATCAAACTTGGAAGACATTCGAATGAAAAATTGAAGGAATCATGAAATTGAGGACATATTTATATGAAATATGTTCAGGTGAGGCAAAGAACGGATTCACACATTTTGACATAATCGCAGTTACGCACACTATCCTACCAGTATTCTAAATCGGATATTCGTTTTTCTCCTTATTTAGGGATTTAATAGCCATATACAATAGTATGAAATTGTGAGGGTTCGCCATTTTAGGTAACATATATTAAAAAAATAATCTAATGAATATGTAAGAAGCACTGTAGGAGTAATGTTAACAATATGTGTAATATATTAAGATAAGAACATGTAAATAGAATATATGTATGAATAGAATATGTATATGAATATAATATGTTAAGAATACGTATGGCGCACTGTAGGAGTCAAGTTAAAAACATGACCACTGAATGGGGTAAGTAAATGATTATTATTTAAAAAAATAAACACTTTGTTTTGAACCATCGACTTGTTTCAAAGTTATTACCAGCCGGTTTTGCTTGTCCCAAGCTTCGTCGGGGTTTAAAACTAAACAAAAATACATTGAGTGAGCATATACATAGGTGGGACATAATACAAAATAGAATAAGAGAGAGACAAAACATAAAATAAAACCTTACCAGCCGTCTGGTGAATTCTCTCGAAAACCTCCACGCATTTCTTCTCAATTTTTGGGAGGGTTATTTCTATATATGTGGAGGGCGGTTCACGTCCGACTTCATCTTTAATCCCCGGCTCCTTTTTGAAGGCGACACTGTCTGGACCAGGAAGGTCCATGGCGCTGCTGTGAAGGAGTTCAAGTTAAGCTGAGATCTTCGGTTATGTACTTTGGAACGCAAGAAACAAAACGAGGAACAAATTACCTATTTCAACGTAGCTCTGAAAAATCAATGCTTTTGTATTTCGAGTTTTGGGTAGCACTTTGACATTAAATGTCTTTTCAACTATAATAGAAAGAAACCCGCATTTTCGTAGGATTAAAGTGATTTCTTAGTTAGAAATAATTAAAAGTGAGAAGTATTAATAACAGTTACATTATTCACATAATGGGATAGGATATTAATAATTTCAATCAGAATTCAGAACCACGGTGACAGACCTAACAAAATTGGTTAACCATAGACAAAATGGTAGCAATAGGATTGTTATAAAAAAAAATTATTATTTTAGTCATGAATTCGGGGTCGGTACTGCCATTCATGTAAACAATTTACATATGTTTAAATACATCTCTTTATATTTCAATTCGCCACTATCATTACACAAAGTAGCATTTGCATTGGTTCATAAAAAAAAAACTTTTTTAAGTCCCCGGGCTTGTCGATAGCAGTTACGCCTTTTACCTTCATATAAAAAAATCAGGCAAAACTACCGATTGTTGTCGTCAATTAACTCTCATTTTCATTTTCATGAGAATAAGTCAAATAATTTCTTCAAAAGATTGCAGACAGCAGGACCAGCACTTGCTTTAAAAACCAGCAGTGACGATTTTTTAGCATTGTACATCAGCTCGTGATTAACAGCGTATGCTTTGGTTTTTGGGCAGAAGTTTTCTCATTGCACGTACCGATGGGGCTAGTATGACCATGTTATTTGCATAGCTGATATTGTTCATACATACCCCGGCAATGTGGCATCCGTTTCTTGTGTTGTTCAGAGTTTTACTAAACTCATCCATATATACTCGTACGTTGACCAGCAGTGGGGACATTGAACCTCCCTCTCTAACGCCGCACTTTAATTGAGTTGCTTCAGATAGGCTATCATTCCAGCTGACAAAGTTTTCCTGTTAGTTGTACCATGTACTCAATGCATTAATAATTTGCGGTGGTACTTGTCGTTCGTTCAGTTTTTATTTTTATTTATAAACCTAAGCATTACACATGCCTACTTCCCCTCTAACCTAAAATAAAGAATCGCGATTCCTGTCCATAAATCTGGAAAGAAGACAGACATCAACAATTACTGTTTTACTACAGCCCAATTACTCTACTGAATAGTCTGTGCAAAGTTTTTAAAAGCATCAACACACAGCTTGTAAAACTGAAATAATATATTGCTATATAGGAACAGTAGCCCAGTGGTCGGGACATTCCATCTTGCAAAAAGTTATAATAATAACGATAATAATTGGATGATTTGTATAGCGCCGTTTTTGTGAAAAATCACCTCAAGGGCGCTGTTATGTAGTTCTGATTTTTTGGAATGTTGTATATTCCTAAGTTTTACCAACGTCCTAAGTACGACCAGATTTGTGTCATTATTTTAGGTCTTCACTGAATAACTCTTAAATGCGTCCTACAAACAAATATTTTTGTCTTTTATTTTTAGACCGGAAAATTTGCTGCATTTTACGCGTGAAGCTTTTTCTTATATATCGAAATACAGAGCTTCAAAGAACAAAAAAAAATTAAAGTTAAGAGAAACTACACGGTTTTTGTGAAGTTAAATATTAATTAAATCTGAATTAATGCAATTAAAGTCAAAATAAGAAAAACATTCTATCCTTATTAAATATGCATATACCTACATTTATATTCACATGGTATCTGCATCTGATCGAACGCATCAAGTTAAAATTAACAATCAGCTAACCACTTTTGATTAGATACGGAGTACCACAGGGGAGTATACCTGGCCCTCTATTGTTCCTGATTTAGATTAACGATCTGTGTAACATTGAAAGTAAAGGTAAAATCGTAACCTTCACTGACAATACAGTACTTCTCTGCCAAGCAGACACATGGAAAGAGATATTTATAAAAACCGAAGAATGTCTGTCAGTTGTCAAAAAATGGGTAAGTAACAATATATTTACCCTAAATACAATTAAAATCAAATACATTACACACAGTATCACACATAGCGGTCGACCTTCATCAAACATAGAACTATTTATGCATGACTGTGCACAAACTTTACCCGTTTGCCAATGGATCACACGAAATACCTTGGACTCATAATATCACATAGCATATTCATCTACTATCTTGTCAATCAAAGATCTAAATAGAGTATATTATGCTTTATGTCACTCTCATTTGGAATATGGAATTTTGGGATGGGGCTCAGCTGCACCAAATTACATGAAACCATTAATTACAACCCAAAAATGTATAATAAAGACCTTTAAAAGGTCCCCATAAGGACGTCAACAACGGAAATTTTTAAACATTTCAACGTTCCAAGTATCCAAAAAACCTTTGCCAAAAATATTCTAGTTAACCATCTTAAAAATGAGAAAATGGCTACGACTCTTGATGATCATAATATCAGAACAAAGCAACTAGACAAGATAAATATACCTAAATGCAATACTACTTTTGGACAAAGAAGCTCTGAATTTTTCGCTGTAAAATTATTTAACAAACTCCCACTTAATATCAAAAAAAGTAATTCAATCAATAATTGCATTAAGTCCATCAACATTTTGCTTGAGGAATTACCAGAACAAGAACTGACTACTATTCTCAAAAAAACGTCATAGAAATTACTGGAAAGACCCTACCCTAACCTTGTTGAAATATAGAAGTCACTGAAACCCCTTTATGCAAAACCTGGTCCGCCTCAGCACAGGATCTCCTAGTGAGGAGGACTATGAAAAAAAATTCTACAATTTACATGTATTTTTTTATATTTATACCTTACCTTAAAATACCATAATTATATAGAAACTAATATATATATTTTTTAAACTTATTTTATAATCCATTGCATGTATACTCTCTATAGAATGTAGCGGAATAAATGCTTATTATTGTGTTTTGGGTATTTCGTTCTTTGGACGGATCCATGTCAATCAAATGTTCTCTTATTATTTACTTACTAATCTTAAGTTAGATCACATTATCGTGTGTTCTAATAAATGTACACACATTGACTTCAATGTGTTTATTGATATTATATTTTTTTTAACAAGGATAATCAATTACAATGTTAATGTAAATGATTTATAGCATGCCAAAAAGATACAAGCATATTTTAGCCTTTAGACCAAATTTTATGACATCGTTGATTAATAAACCAGTCCATGAAATATAAAATATTTTGTACTGCGAGTGGAACACCAACTGAATATTTTTCATTTGCGAAACGATGTATGTTTTTAATTGTATCGAAATTATTTTGATTTACAGTCTTATATTAGTTATATTTCCTGTGAAATACACAAAGTTTCCCACGACCTTTTTTCGTATTCTGTCCTTGGAATCCGCTAAAGTCCCTGGTTCACACTTGATCACAGAAGCGTCTTTTGTCTCCTGTTTGACAACCTTATACTGAAATATTGCATCACAGTGGATGTTGGACTAACTTGTCCGGGAACTATCTCCGGTTAGGGACTTATGACACTAACATCCCAGGGATGCACTCAAAATACGAGAAGATCGACTTCTAGATAAAATACTGGTGCAATTCCAATGGGAAGACATCCAGCGGGACGCCCCGAGCAATGTCGGGGAAAGCAACTCCAGAGGCAGTGCCTGCAGTGGATGAAGCCCGCTAAGTAGACCAGTACAGGGACTCCCGGGACGCATTGTCGAAGCAATGGGTCTCCGACCCGATTAGGAGAAAGGTAAAAAGTTGAGATGAACATCTGAAGAGTTAAAAGCTCAATTCTTTTCAGGGTGTTTTCGCATGTGTTTTTTAAGATAATCTTTCTGGGAACACGTAAAATCACACATCAAACAGTTGAAAATTTTATCTGTGGAATGTCGGAGTAAATGCCTCTTCAGATATTCTTTCTTAGAAAACGTAGCACTGCACTCTAAACATGAAATCGGTTCCGCTCCGCTGTGAGTTTGCAAGTGCTTCGATAGGTCTCCTTCCAGCCTGCAACTAAAAGCACACATTGAGCAAGAAAAAGATTTTACTAGAGAGTGAGTCAGCAGATGTCGCTTCAAGTGATCCTTTCGAGAAAATTCTGAGTTACATTCTACACATAAAAATGGTTTCTTTTCAAGGTGAGTGCGTCGCAGATGTTTTAATAATTCTCCATTAAGCGAAGAGGTATAGTTGCATTTTGAGCAAGAAAATGTTTTCTTTTCTGAATGGATCAGCGCCGGTTGTTTTTCAGAAGGATTGGAACTGCCTTCTAAACACTGAATCGGCTTATCTCCACAGTGCGTGCGTAAATGCTTTGTTAAATCTTTCTCAAGCTTACAATTAAAGTCGCACCCTGTGCATGAAATAAGTTTTTCTCCGGGATGAGCCAGTGAGTGTCTTTTTAAGTGGTCTTTTCTTGAAAACGCGGCATTACATTGTAAGCACAAAAATGGTTTATCTCCAAGGTGGGTGCGTCGTAGATGTTTTAACAAATCCCCTTTGAGAGAACACGAGTAGTTGCATTGTGAGCATGTTAAAGCCTTGACACCTGCATGGGTAAGAACGTGTAATTTTAGCGATTCTTTTTGCGCACAAGTAAAGTTGCATTTCAAACACGAAAATAGTTCTTCTCCACGGTGCGTACGTTGATGCACGATAAGGCTTCCATTCTTTGTAGAAGTAAAACTGCATTCCGAGCACTTAAAGATTTCCCGTTTTTTATGCTTCCCCGTCCGATTTTTTTTAGGACGTGAACTTTTAGCTGAAAAAAAACAGAGATAATACAAAAATTAACCCCGACTGTTTGTTAAAGCCAGTTTGACAATGCCATCAATATTTTGAAACTGTAACCGAGTTTTTGTATAAAAATTACAAGTAAAAAAAAAAAACAAAATTAAATCAAAATCTGTCTAAATAAGCCAAACATTGTTGATTTTATTAGACAGCCGGGATTAGAACCCGCGACCTTTATTCTTAAGAGTCGGGAAGCAAACCTCTCTGATATATAAGTCATAAATACAATATTTGTGGTAAGTTTATAACTGATTATAGACAAATTCTGCAGGAAATTAAAAAAAAATACATAATATATTAACAGTAAAAATAATAAAAATAGCAAAATAGAAAAGACAATATAAGTCATACAAAAATCACTAATGACGAAACAAAAGTGGGGTATGATCATCACGGATCCATGCATTCTGATGTTTGACTCGATCCGACTCTAGTATTTGATTCGCTTGGTAGTACCATATCTTCCTCGAGCGTCTCAGACTTTTTCTATCATTCACATATACATTCTTCTGGCGCTCCTTTCTCCGTTCATCCGCTCTTAGTGTTCAAACCACCTAAGCAAATTAGCTAACTACCACATAAGCCTTGCATTCTTTTCGCATATCCACATCTGCAATGCGGTTATGCCTGGTTTCACCACATGACGGCCCCAGTGATTTCATGAATATATATCATTCAGTTCATAAATTCATGTTTTTCTTTTATATAATTAAAAAAAATAATAATAATTTCTTGGAACTTAATAAACCCCATCGTAATGTATTTTTTAGTCATTTCTAATTTTGAAACTGTCAATTCATGGTGGAATTCCATATTAAAATGATTTTTTTTATTAAAAAACCTTGGTTAGCTTTTTGTATAGTCTCTTCAGTAAAAAAGTTACAAAGGTTTTTTAATCAAAAAAATTCATTTTATTTTTTAGTCGTTGAAAATATTAACAACTCTCAACTATTTCCCCGGGTTTGAGTCCCATTTGCTACCGTCATATTTTTCTTTTTTGTGTCTTTTCGATTTCATGTTTCAGTTTGAGGGTTGTTAATATTATCTTCAATGATTACAAAGTTAAATATAACCTGGGGGAACTTCTATGCTAGTTTCCGAGCAATCATTTGTTATATTCGGTTCGGCCAAGTAGATCTCCGTAAATTTCAGACCATCATTTTTAATCTCACAAATTCCTGATACCAGCTTTATGACTGTGTCTTTGGGATTCATGTTTCCGAGTGTCCACAATTTTTATACTTTCGTTTGTATTATTCTGAAAGAAAAATATCATATATTAAGTGGCAGATATGAGTAGTCTCTTTATCGTCTTATGGTAGGAAACCAATACATAATATCGACGGTTCCAACGAACAATGTCGAATGTGTAAATTGGCAACCTTGCATAAGAGCTATAGTAGTTGCAATATTATGTTTTTCCAATGAAATAAGTAGAGGTTTATGCAAAATATCAAAGACAACACTATATTTCTTCATCTCGAAAACAATAAAAATGTAGACGTGAAATTCTAAACGCGTAGAAACGAAACAACTCTAATAAGTTACCACTTGCACATCCGACATTGTTCAACTTTAGGAAAGGACGACCAATATACGCTTACATGGCCAGCACAATACGCATTCATAAGCAATACAAAAGAGAAGAAGACTTTTTCTTTGACATCACAACTCTGCCTTTTGGTAACATCGATAAACTAAACCCCACAATAATATAATCAGTTGTGCACTCACTGTAACTCTGAAATTCTTTTCATATATTGCTTACAGATTGTTCATTATAGATATTGCATATAATTCCAAAAGGAACAATTAAATAAATGCGACAAACGGTAGGCAAAATCAAATGTCAAAAGGTGCACCGTACAACACACAAATCCATAGAAAAATTGAGAACGAGTAGAGATGATCGATATCCGTGTTCCGGTAAATTGCTGTCACTGAACATGTCGATATTACTCTAAGGAACCAGTTCTTTTTGCAATATTTATCTAAAATGAATAAAACATTAGGACAAAAGTAAACATTTCCAGTTGGGACTCCGTAGAAAAACTCGTAATTTTTAAAAAGAAAAACACTTTTTTCGAAGCAAAAATTTTGTATTTCATTTTATCTGGTTTTCTTTTACAATCTTATTAGTATTATACGGTTATTGTTTTTAAGTAAAAACTGGCTTAATTTGTAAACTTGTAAAGATTTATATATATATGTTTATAACCTTTGTACCTATTTTTATGTAAACGTATTTATCAAAAAAAAATTATTAATAAATAAATAGTAAAAAAAAGTTCTCTTCATTGGCGTTGTAATACTAAAATACATATTAAGTTATTCTGTAATGCGATTTGATGTTTATTATTGAAACAATATATTAAAATTTAAATAAGTATATTATAGTACTAAAAAAAAGTTTAAATATTTAAAGCCCGAAGTAAAAAAAAAAAAAAAAACAATTTAAAATTCAAAAATTAATAACTCAAATTTTAACCCATACTTACATCTATTAATGCTACCTAATTTCTAGTACTTAATGTTCATTATTTGTATAGAGTTCTGCTTATTATGTTTAACTACGTATTCTTATTGCTATTGACATGTTTAACTCACACACCAAACTCAAAAGCCAGTTGTTTTCGTTGGAATAGAAATACTTTAAAAAAAGGATTATATTTCTTCCATTACAGGTTCATCGTGTTACATAATATTTTTTTTAAATGTATAATGATAAAAAAAAGTCTGATACAAATGATAAATGCATAAATAATATTTTCGTTACATCATAAAATTGTTACACTTTGATATATCCTATTCAAAATTGGCAGTTGACACAACTTCTTGCGATGCCTTGTCCAGCCAACACAGAGTCGTTCCGATAAGCACGAGTCCCATTCCCACAACGGTCTCTTTATTTGGCATGGCTTCCCCAACGAGGCTCCCTGCCAGCGCCGTGAAGACAAATGTCAAGGAATTGGTCACTGGCACCACCAAGGAAAAGGAGTTGTTCTGCAGACAGAAGACGTAGAGGACGGAGCCGCATTGGTTCAATAAAAACGGGACCATGTATCTCCAATTCAGGAATAAATGTAGAAATTCTTTGAGGAATTTCGCGAATTTAGAACTTGATTTTGAAGATACCTTTTCAATATTTTTTGAAGCTATTTTTATGAATGGATTCGTGGCACCCCATAATATCGCTACCAAAATGAGGCTGGCCGCAGAATCAAACATTCTCAAATCTTTCACTTGTTATTCACTCGGTTGTCAACAAACGTGTGTATGTTATTTTTTCAGTGACTACTCACTAGTGTAAGGAATGCTGTCTACTTTTAAAAAAGAAAAACAGACCTTTCGTTTTTAAAATGCCTGCACAATGGCGAAGAACTCTCGTCCACTTTTGTATTAAAATGAGTTTAGTTTTTTTCAGTATTAGCACAAAAGTAGAAAAGCGGTTGTCCACTTTATATGTGTAAAGGAGTTATGTAAGTACTAAACCGTTTACGTTTTTTCAGTATCAGCAAACTACTATAAGAACGGCTGTTCATTTTATGTGAACATGAATTATGTTCAAGGTTTTCGGTTTTTAACACCTATCTACACGATTGTACAAGAACACACTGTTGTCCACTTTTTTGTGTATGGGATCCTCTTCATTTTAACAGTATCTGCACAATGGTACAAAAACGGTGTTGCACCAAGTTTGTGAAAACAAAATGCTTCAACAAACTTTAAAAAATACCACACTGACAAGCTGTTATCAGTTCGATTGTTTTGTGCATTTTCTGTGGAAAAGTAGAAACCATAGATTTTTATTTATGGCTATCAGGGTAATCCTTCCACACGAGCGGGCGGCCTGAATAGTATATCTATGGGGCGGCCCAATATTAAAAAAGCCATGGCTTCGTAAGATTCGACCATCCGGTCGTCCTTTCATAAAGTCAAGCCTGCCAACTAAAATATACATTCATATAGATCAGCAAACGCCGATCCTTAATGTAACTTTTTTGTATATAATTTATATGTAGAATTTATAAATCGTTATTTAAAAGTGAATAAAAAATCCGCCTCATCAAAACTCCTTGTTATGTTGGTACAATTGCATTTGAAACATCTAACGTCACGTGCGCATACTGTTTTTGAATGAGTGTGGACATTTTTATTTTTCACTTTTGTGTTGTATTTTAAATATGTATTTTTTTTAGTTTTCCCTTAATTTTAACTTAATTTGGATGACTTTAAGCCCTATAATAGTTGTTCTATATAAAAAACTATTATTACTGAAATAAATTAGAGTATTCACGAGGAGACCAATTATCAATACGGATTTTATGATAATTTTAATGCTAAATATTGTTTTTATTCTTTGAGTTAAAGTTTCCAAAAAGGTACGTTATTTTATTATACAGACATGTTTAGTTAAGGTTTACTATTTATTTATTTATTATATTATATACACCCTATATGGGCTTTTACATATATATTTATTTATAATAAACAGGTGCGAAACATATCACAGTAGGTACATAGATAAAATAACAAACAGATACAGGAATAACATAGTGTAAGTACCTTTCTAAGTAATTAGTTCCAGGGGTCAATACTCAAAACATACCTCTCATTCACTGATACTTATACTCTTGACAAATATAAATATACTAACTTACTTATTTTTTATTTTATTTATTTATTTTGAAACACACATTATTAAACCATACAATCTATGTAAGCTTTGACTGCCCAACTTGGAACAAATCCCGTTTTAGGGCAGTCAATATCATATATTAATAATTGTTGAGGATGTATGCAATAATCGTCTGCTCGTATTTGTATTCCGAGCAATTGAACATATCTACTATGAATAGAATACGAAATTATGTACGGAAAAGCTCATCCTTGTTTTGACATTTGACATTCATTTGACCGGCCATAGATATGAAGCGTTTTGGCGGACTTTTAAAAATTAAAATTTTGAAAATTATTTTAACTATGGAAACTCACTTTAGAAAAAAAAAGGAAAATACCGGTATTTTAATTTGAACGTCATTATTGATAAAAAAAGAAATAAAAATAATAAAAATTGTACTGGAATACCTTATTAGTAACTTCTACCTAGAACTACATTTTTTTTTAAATAATTAAGTACGTCAAACTTGGTAACATCTACACGAAGTTAAGTTGCAAACAATCATATCATTGTCGCAAATAATTAAATATCAATCATTCTTTATTGGTTGATTTTCTTTGGTAGCTAATTTATGAGTCTTTTTTTTTTTGCCAGGCCAAAGTTATTATAGAAGGTTTGACAGAAAAGCATAAAAAAGGGAAAACTGGGTTACTGCAGCAAACTTATAGAATTATTGGAACAATATTATATTCAGATCATAATAATTTGAAAATGAATTTTTCACCTTCTTTCAAAATCTTTGTTAGCGACGATGCCGACTGCAAAATTATTATTGTCAACCTGCAAATAATTTATTTGACATTTCCCGCCATAGATAAATATTTTGAAGTTTTTAACAGGACCGCTGTCAAACTTGAAACAAAATAATAATTGATTAAATTCATAATGAAATATTTATCCAAGATATTTCAACCTCTGGTCAACACTCCCAAAAATGCCATTGTAAAAAACCTGGATGCGACTTCCAAGAGTCAGAAGGTATTTAAATATAGTTTTTACAATTTTAGGTTAGGTATCACTTTGCCGGTTAAATTACACAATTCCGCTTTATTATTTTTTCTTTTCCTTTTAACCCTAACTGAGAACCTAGTAACCTATTTTAAATATAATGCAGTATATTAATTAGAAATAAAATAGGTTATTAGGTTTCTTAGTTTGGATTTACAGAGAAAAAACGAAAAACTAACCTAAAAATTCATACAAAAACTTCAAACTTTACTAAAATTATTTAAATGATAATAATTGCGCATTATTTTGCATTTTCGCGTATGGCAATATTTTTTTTCTAATTTTTAGTAATGTGAAATGAAGTTTTATTTTATAAACCTATGCGTATTATCAGTGAAGCGAAATTGTTGAATTTTACCGAATTTATAAAATTCATTTAAATTATGTGTAGTTTATCTGCGGCACGTTCCAGAGAGGCAGATCAGCATCGCCCTGGTGGAAGACCACCATTCAGAATCGAGATATTGCTTGAAATGCTAGCTATTATGTTTGCTTAATAGCCAGGCACTTCCCAACCCCCTCATTCCCTTAAGCCTTAAAACATACCCCAAGGAAATAATACAGTCCCACAGGCTCTGGACAGTCGGGACTGTTGTGCGATAATCACATAAAAATGAATCTCTCTCTCAGTTGCTGTTTGAGCTGGGTCTAGTGCGCCCCCTGGGTGCTGCGGGGTGCTTCGCCCTGCTTCCGCTGCTCCAGCGCTCCCGGGACAAGCTGTCCCGCCTGGTGTCGGGGGCACTGCGGGAGGCGGGGGCCCAGCCCACGACCCTGCCCATCCTCGCCCCCGAGGACTGCTGGAGACGCAGCGGGAGACTGGATGATGCGGGGGAGGAGCTCATGAAGATCAGCGACAGGCAGGGGCGGCGTTATATCCTCAGTCCGGTAAGTGTTTTTTTTTATTTATTTCATAATATTCTACAAAAGTTCCAAAAAATGTGGGCTTACTGGGGTATCCTGTTCTAAGGTCACATTGTACATGGTTTTATGTATGGATTATAAATTAGGTCAAATTTTTTGTAAGTTTGTTAAATATTTTAAATGAGTTTCCGTAATGATGTTAAAATATTACTAGAAGAAAATTATAATGCAATAAATTAATAAAAAATCAAAAATCCAGAAGAAAACATAGCGTTACCGTTAAACTCTGTTCGGTTGCAACATCGTATCTATATTCTTCCTTCCCGTGTCCATAATCCATATCTCAATACTTCTTTTGAAGTCAGTTCATTTTGTAATGGTTTTTATTGCTAGAGGGAGGATGTTAAATACTTTTATAGAGAAACATTGCAAATTTCTTTGTCCAAAAGATGTTTTAGTTGTAGGTTGGTGGAATGTAAGTTGTAATGATGATCTTGTGAATCAACCCGAGTTTGTATGTGCAAAGTTATCCTGGTTTTTGAATCCGTAAATTAAAATTTCTTTCCAATATAATTGTTTCAGAAACATTTAAGAAAGACAAACATTCCTGGTTTACAAATTCTTATTTAGTCCTTTCCTCATTGCTAAGGAGCGTGACCCCCACTCCATCTTCCCCGACAGACAAAGCTCCTTTATCCTCATTGTCCTGCACTGCTCAGAGAGAGCTGCGGACACCGACGTTCCGGACGCCTGTGATATTTGATCACTCGAACTCATCGGTAATTTCCCCCCGCTTCTCCTGCCTTCCACCTTGCCAGTGACCTGAGCTTCTTCGGATTGGAGTTCTCTATTTGGCGAGCAACGTGTTCAAAGTATCTTAGGATGCGCTGTAGGCAGACAATTTTTTTTACGGCAACTCCCCACAGGAGACCTTTTTTTAATAATAATAAAAAGTTTCTGTATTAACAATTATTTTCGTCTCTTCAGTTGAAACTCAGTTCCATTCATGTTAAAACTATCTTCCTCGAGATAATATGTTTGTAGCTTTATCTCATGGGATACATCACGCAAGCAGCGCAAATCATTCAAAAGTGAACCCTGTATCGGCCAATATTCCACTCTTTTCAACTGTTTTCTTTTCCAAAACTGAATTACATGGAGTATTAGTATAAGTAAATTTTGCACAAAAAATGTTTATAATCAAATTACCTCAGAATCATTTTATTGCAACTCTGTTTTTATACTTTTTCATAAATTGTCCGTTTTTTGCCAATGGTGACTGACATCTGTGGAAATATTTCGAAGCCAATCCTTCCAACTTTCAATTAGCGGATCAAAATTAATAATAAAATCGTTAATGAAAAATACGACTTTATAATTCTCTTTTATGTGTACACTGAAGAATTAATTCAAAGACTTAATTACAAAAAAATTGGTTGCCATGTTCAAGGAGTATGTGTAAATAATATTAATTACGCAGATGGCATGGTCCTTTTAGCACCATCACTTAGCGCACTAAAGAAACTACTCGGCGTATGTGAAGATGTTGCAAAAAACCACAACCTTGTATATAATACGTCCAAATCAATCGTAGTGGTTTTCAAATGTAAAAACGAAATCATGCAAACACCCCAAGTATGGCTAGATGGAAGGAAAATGGATGTCGTTCGTAGCATCAAATACTTGGGACGTATTATCACAGATGACCTGAAGGACATTCAGAATATGGAGAGGCAAAGAAGAGCAATATCCGTAAGAGCAGGTATGCTGTCAAGGCGTTTTTACTTTTGCAGCGCAAATGTCAAAAGAATACTGTTCAACACATTCTGCACATCTCTGTATACGTCAGAACTGTGGGTGCATTACACTGCATCCTAATGGCAAAAGATCAAAGTCACCTACAATAATGCATCTCACCAACTATTCCGTCTACCAAGATACTGCAGCGCTACAGAACTGTTCCTGGAAGGACGAGTGCACTCTTTCAGGGCACTTCTCCGCCACCGCATGGAAGCCTATAGTGCAGAGTACGCAAATCCAAGAATACTATCATTACTGCTACGGCTAGATGGATGGAGTCTCCCTTGATGGCCCTTTGGAGACTGGAAACCATCAAATATCCACCATAAACTTGTTAATTTTTCTTTTCTCTCTTAGTGAACTTATTTTGCATATTTTACTGAGTCTATATCTTTTTCTATGTTTTTCTTTTCTTTTTTCTTCCTCTTATTTTACACACCTATTGTTATTTATTTGTTAGTATTATGTACGCTTATGTAAGTATTGCATTGCACTACCCCTGCAGACCTTCTGAAATAAAGAACTATTATTATTATTATTATTTTTATAATACGTAATATAATAATGTAATTATAAATTATTAATAATTAATCATTGTAGAAAATAATACTAACATAACCTAAATGAAACATGAAAACGGAAAAAACGACAGAAAATAAAAAGAATTCAGTCGCATCTGGGACTCGAACCTAGGACCTCTGCCGATCCAATAATAATAATTAATAAAAAACTTTGTAAATCTAAGTCGTTTGGGGTTTCAAAATGAATGGTGATTACCACCACCTGAGAAGCTACAGCCTATCCTCCGTCGAGGAGCAATGCACGCCGCTGGCAAAGACTGCTTTTATGTTTCATTTTCGGTTATTCATATAGAAATAAATAAAATAATTTTTCTGTTTTTAGACCCATGAAGAGTTGATGACAGAATTGATAGCAGAACTATCCCCCATATCTCCAAAGCAGTTGCCCCTCATGTTATACCAGGTATGGATTTCTACTTTTGTAGCTTCGTGAAAAGTGTCAATAATCTATGGAAAAATAAAGTAATGATAGTTATTGTGGAAGGCGGTTGCATAATTCGACGTTGGGAACCAAGGCACGGTAGGGTGAAGGAACGTAATTATTAAAGACCCTTACTTCCCCTCTCCCCCGCCATTATACAATCTACACTCGTAGGAGAAACACTATGTGCGCTGTACATGCACTTGCAAGTGTTGGAAAAATAGAAGACGATAACTATTATTGATAAAACGTCATCGTTTTCTATTTCCCTCACAACCTCATCTGATACAGTTATGACACTGTTCTCCATTATGTTTGGACAAAAACATGCAAAATAAATAAAGGTTATTGCCAATATCGAATGATTCCAATATTTACCATGCGGTGACCAAGTTTTGTACCGGCAAATAATGTGATACGTTTTCTATGACCCAGTCTATATATCAGCACGCCACACGCAAGGGACATAAAGTATCCGCAGAGTTAGGCAGATGGATGAAGCATCACATGACTGTCATGGCGCACACTCCTTGATTCATTCTCAGTCATTCATATTTTACATACAAGATGACCTTGGAAACCTCCCGGCCAGCCGCCTGACGTCCAGGAAACCTTTTTGGACTGAAAGCGAAATTCTGCTTCCATTACGACACCAAGAGTCCCCTGAAGAGTCATTGTGAACTCTGTGGCAGACCTCGGACCTGAAAAATATGCACCTTGTTGTAGAGCCTATTATTAAATTGACACGGTTCTCTCTCTCTCAGAAGACCTGGATCTCATTAAACCGCATCCGGTACAGTCATGTATGATGCATAAATGGGGCCTAACGGATTCCGAATTGTGTGAATGTGGACATATTTAAACAATAGAACACATCGTAGAAGAATGTCCCCTTCACCAGTTTCCCTATGGCACATCTGTGTTGAACCAAACGACTTCCGATGCCATCTACTGGCTGAATAACCTCAGCATCCCACTATGACCTCCACCAACTTTCCTCCACCGTACGAAGAAGTCATACATATTCTTCTGTTATTCTGACTCTTGACATGACCCGACTCGAGTGTCTTATTAGCTTGATTGTGCCATGTCTTTCTCGCCCCAACTTCGTTTAGTTAGCTAACCCTTGATTCTCTGCTGAAACGGGCGGCTCGTTTGATAGATTCCTCTAATGTGACAAACAGATTGAAATCTTTCGACTACAGACGTCAGCTAGAAATGCTGTCCTCGTTCTACCGGAATTTCAATTGAAGATGGTCTGAGGAACTAGCGTCCATCAATCCTTTTGGCAACGGTGTACAGTCGGGAAACCCGCCAAACGCGCGTCCATCATTTGTACATTAGTGGCATTTATCACATGAGAACGCGTCGCTTGTACGACACGTTGTTGTGTTCTACAACTCGGCTGTGAAATAATTTGCCGGCCTCTGTGCTTCCTCCCTCCTACGACATTTGCAGTCCTTTCTTTCATCATAGCCCCTTATGGAAACTATTTCCCTCGTGTCATACCTTTTACAATATTATTTGTTGCAAACTAAAATCGATTGTTGCAGATTGGTCCCAAGTTCCGGGATGAGATGCGGCCTCGTCACGGCATCATACGCAGTCGGGAGTTCCTGATGAAGGACCTGTATACCTTCGACAAGGACGAGGAGTCTGCCAGGAGGACCTACCAGCTCATCGGAGACGTGTACAAAAGGATATTCAAAGAGATCGGCGTTGAATATGTCAAAGGTTTGGTTATTTATATAACGCAGCCTTGAGATGGTCAACTCAAATGCGCTTTACACTAAATAGCCTATCGTAATATAAATATGTATATAGCAATAAGAAAATATCAATTAGTGGACACATGTCGACCCTTTGAAATAACAAGGTTCCATCTGACACAGCAATGTCATGCGATAATGTGTTCTAGAGAGGGCAACTTTAAACATCATTATCACATAGCATTGCAGTGTTAGATAGAACCTTGTTATTCCAAAGGGTCTTTAACGATTATAGTTTATTGGTGTAACGGTTAATTAGTTAATTAATTAATCACGTCGGGAGGTTGCCGATTTAACGATTATGTTATTTTAGTTATTACACGTATCTGACGGTGTGCGCGGTATTGTGTATACTTACCGATACTTACCAAGCGCTTTCGTTAAAGATTGGAGCGGAGATATTAATAAAAGAAGGGTCACCATTTGATTGATTTATTTCTCAACGCGTACCAAGTTCAGAAGGTAAAATTATAAACTAGGAGTGATGCAATATGCGAATCAACAAGTTACTAGTATATTCTACAACACGACCGGTTCAGCAAGACGCAGGAAAGCGAATGAAGATTTTGTTTTACAAACAAAAGAGGGCAGGCTGATCGTCTTTTATCTTGTAGTGTTGGCATATTTAAAAAGAATATAATTCAAATGAATTTATGGTTGTTCAGTGCTTGCATATTACAGGTCGATGTTCACAATTTCTCAAGAAAGAATTTCGATTCTTGTTGTCCACTCGCCTCGAGTCGCAACTGCTCCTAACCGTCTGGAGCTAGTGGGACCATGGCATCCCCAATTGGGGTATGCCGTGAGAGTGGGGAGGGGAAATAAACGACACACAGGAAGGTTGTGAAGTAGTACCTTGCTATTCAGATTTGGTCACCCAACACGACTGAACCCATTTCAAGTGACATTTCGATTCTGCATGGTGGTCTTTCACCGGGGCAATACTGAGAGTGTTGGTTGTTTTGTTGCGCAGTGGAAGCGGACACGGGCGTGATGGGTGGAAGCTTGTCGCACGAGTACCACTACCCCGCCGCCATCGGAGAGGACAGACTGCGGGGATGCACTTCCTGCGGTCACCAGAGCTCGGCCCTACTCGAAGACGAGGGCACAAAATGCTCCCAGTGTGGTCGGAACGATGTCAAGGAAATTATGGGTATTGAGGTAACGTATAAATATTTTTAAATACATAATATTGATGATGATATGAAATTATGATTTTTTTTTGATAAATATTATACATTTTGAAACAATAAGTTTATAAAAATACAAGAAAGTATAGTAAAATTAAACGGATTGCAACCAAAAAACGAAAAAATCTTACAAAGGCGCTGCCTATGCGTGGGTATTCTAATCAGTTTTATCACATTTCTACGGTTTAAGTGAAAGTTTAAAATTTTAACATGAAATGAAGGTACCTGTACATTTTCTTTAAATAATAAATGGTAAAAGTTTTACGTGAAATTGAGAATCATAAAATATGACATTAATCTCAGGTGCGCCAGCGTGTCCGATGGGCAATGCAAAAAAATATACTTTCTTTTTGTGGGATTTTCGACCTTAAAAAATGTTTGTAGCTTACTTAATTAATTACATTAGTTTTTCAACAAAATGATAAATTCAATAACAATTCTTGCTTTTTGGAACATCGAGCTTCAATGGTCTGTTTATCCTGTCGTGTGCCGAAGGTAAATCTGCGCGCGGCCCGCCGTGCACCGGCCGAGTCTATTTTCATAACAATTTACTTGTTTTTTGCAATTTACTTTTTTGGAAATTCTTCCATCTTATCAGATGATGTGTTTATAAATTTATAAAAATTGTGTATATCTATCATTAGTAGTTTCCTCAGAGTAGCTACTAGTATTCATAAAAAAAAATTTGCTCTAATGACGTAAAAAAATATTTCGGTACAAGTGAAATACGAAAATATTCTCGCAGTTTTATTACATTACCATAAACCTAAATAAATGTATAAACAATGTATGAAAAACAATTATTTACTTACATTTTAGAAGATCTCACAGAATAAAACCAAAATGAACTGCGCGTCAAGGAATGATGCGCTACTTGACAGTTGTCATTTTGTTTTACATTCCAAACATTCCAAATCGGCATATCACAAAATGAGAAGCGAGAATTGCCGTCTGATTTATTATTTAGTCGGTATACGAATGTAATTTAATTTAGTAAGCTACGAACATTTTTTATGGTCGAAAATCCCACAAAAAGAAAGTAGGTTTTTCGCGTTGCCCATTGGGCCGCGCTGGAGTTCAACGGATACAAATTTGGCATTACCCATTAGCCACGCTGGCGTTCCAGAGGTTAAGGAAAATTCAAATTGTATACAAGTTGGAAATGGGATTTATTGAGTTGCTACAGTTTTGTACGACACATTTTACCTATTTTTATTTTTTTATTACTTGAACTTGAAGCTGTTTTGTTGACATTTTTTGAGTTGATTGAATTTTAACCTGAGCAAAAGGTATAGCTGCCAATTCAGAAAAGGCGTAGATTATATATATTTTTTTTCATTTGGGTCGAACGATGAAACAATGGATTCATAGAAATACACCTTTTATTAAGTGTAAAAATAAATTTATTAAAAAAATTAAACGAATAATGGTGACGAAAATCGACTTTATGACGTGTCGTCCCCTTGGAATAACAAGGTTCCATCTGACACAGCAATGTCATACGATAATGTTCTCCATAGAAGGTAGCTTTAAGACTCATTATCGTATAACATTGTCGTATCAGGTGGAACCTTGTTATTCCGAGAGGTCGATGTAACTAACTAACTAACCATCACGCCGTTTCATCGCAGGGGTAGGCAGAGAGGAAGGACCGCCAAACAACTCGATCTTGGCATACACTTCTTGCTTCATTCACATTCATTCATTCTCTTCTATTATTCCGACTTCTGACATGGCACAACTCAAGTATTTGATTCACTTGATCGTGCCATGTCTTCCTCGGGCGTCCCCGGCTTCTTCTTCCATTCACATTCGCGTCCCTTTCTTAATCTTACTCATTACGCTTTCATCAGCCTTGCATTCTTTACGAATTTCAATATTTTTCACACGATCATGCATGATTTTACCACACATTCGTATCAGAGATCTCATTTCTACGGCATTCAGTTTACTTTCATCCTTTCTCTGCCAATTCCATGCCTCACTGCCATACATCAGGGTCGACGTATTAAGTCAATTATCCCTCAGAAACAGTCTCACAACAATTTTCTTTAATGGCACTTCTGAGATCACATTCAAAAGTAGTTAGATTCCCGTGTTTTCCTCTCAATCCGCCTTCTATCACACCTGACTCTGATTTCTATTGTTAGTATTATTCTTCAGGTGGGTCACACGTTCCTGCTCGGCACGCGCTACTCTCAGCCGCTGGGGGCGCACCTAGTGTCCCGGGAACCCCTGCACATGGGCTGCTATGGCCTGGGCCTCTCCCGCATCCTGGCCGCCAGTCTGGAAGCCCTCTGCAGTCCCACGCACCTCAGGTGGCCCCCCGCCCTCGCGCCCTACTCCCTCTGCATCATAGGGCCCAAGGTATAACGGTGCCACGCACAACATCCTAATGCTTTTTTTATAGCCCAGTTTGTACTTATCAGTGCCGGGAAGGTTTACAGAGCAGTTTGAATGAAATCCAATATGTAAAATTATTGCTATAACGTGTTAAAATTAGTATGAAAAACATTGAACCCGCCATGTTGTATTGAGGTTAGACCATAGATATAACGAGTTATAATAAAGAGTTGGTATTTATTGAAATATTTATAATTTTTAGACTGGAAAATATTTATAAAATGACCTTAAAAAGCGTAAGAAGCTTTTAATAGATATTAACGTTTCTACCCCTTGGAATAACAAGGTTCCATCTGACACGGCATTTATTGAAATATTTATAATTTTTAGACTGGAAAATATTTATAAAATGACCTTAAAAAGCGTAAGAAGCTTTTAATAGATATTAACGTTTCTACCCCTTGGATTAACAAGGTTCCATCTGACACGGCATTTATTGAAATATTTATAATTTTTAGACTGGAAAATATTTATAAAATGACCTTAAAAAGCGTAAGAAGCTTTTAATAGATATTAACGTTTCTACCCCTTGGAATAACAAGGTTCCATCTGACACGGCATTTATTGAAATATTTATAATTTTTAGACTGGAAAATATTTATAAAATGACCTTAAAAAGCGTAAGAAGCTTTTAATAGATATTAACGTTTCTACCCCTTGGATTAACAAGGTTCCATCTGACACGGCATTTATTGAAATATTTATAATTTTTAGACTGGAAAATATTTATAAAATGACCTTAAAAAGCGTAAGAAGCTTTTAATAGATATTAACGTTTCGACCCCTTGGAATAACAAGGTTCCATCTGACACGGCAATGTTATGCGATAATGAGTCTTAAAGTTATCTTCTATAGAGCACATTATCGCATGACATTGCTGTGTCAGTTGGAACCTTGTTATTCCAAGGAAACGATTTAAGTTAAAAGAAATAGAGTGAGTTTCGCCCCCGCTAAAATGTAGACTTTACTGAAAAATGTAGATGAAAATAGTTGAGTTTTGGGCTGTAACGGTAATTTCAAGTAGGGTTTGTATGCAAAACTGAACAATTTAAGTATTACAATTAGGTTTATAAGCTCCAGTAAGTTTTTCCAATAAATCGAACTTGTAATGTTCCAGGAAGGTTCGAAGGAGTTTGAGGCAGCCGGTCCCCTGGTGGAGAGGGTGTACTCCCTACTGCAGGAGGCCTATCCCCGTCTGAAGGACGACCTTCTAGTGGACGACAGAACACACATGACCATCGGCAAGAGAGTCGTGGAAGCTAAAAGGTTGTCTTCTTTTTGACGTGAAAACATCTTCAAAATCATTGCCAATCGTGCCCAAATGGGGGACAGTTTTTGTCGAAGTATCTTCAAAATTCAATAACGCGGCTAAAACTGAATTTAGCGCCGCCATCTCAGTCTCATTTTAAAGAGGAAGAAAGAAAGTTTGTTGCTAGTACCGCTTCGACATTGGTGGCGGCTGGGCGTTGTAACTGCGCATGCGCAAAGTGGACTCACGATGAGTTTACATGTCCATAATAATGTTTGTTTATTTCAGCTGAACAGAGCGGTGAGTGCAATACTCTGTCTGTCATATAAAAACATGCGTCTATATAAATTGGATGCTATGAAATGGAATATAAATTAATTAAAATAAAAAGGTAAACATATTTAGCATTTGTACTACGGTGGCTTGAGAGAAATTTTCCAATGGGAAATGGTGTAGGACCATAGACGGGGTCATATCTCAGAGACTCGTATCCGATCCGAGTGAACCAGGTGTTATTTGGAAGAGGAGTGTATATGTTGCAACTCATCCTGGGCTTAGAATATCTCAAAAGATACAAAGTACAATTAAAATTACAAAATTCCAAAGAGAATGACACCGAAAACGCAGTATCATCCCCGTTCGGAACCTATGCTTTACGTGATTCGCGTATTCGTGAAAATAACTGCGGCTTCCAATTATTCCATCGTCATTTCTTTGTACGTCTGCGGGTGATATTTTGGCATCCACAAATGTTTTCCACAGGCTGTAGTCCCTCACCATCCCTCCAGTCCTCAGTCCTTCCCGCCCTGCTGCAATCCTCTTCCGCGCTGTCCACCCACTTCTTCCTTCTTGGCACTGTTTCCACTCCTCACCCACGCACTCACAGTGTCCTGCCATCTGGTATTCTTTCTACAGACATGTCCGGCCCATTGTAGTCTTTGGGTCCTTCAGAATCTTACATTGGTAAATACTCGTAAATCAAATTGTTTGATTTTTTCGTGGATGCGAACTGTTATGATATACAGCCTAAACGTACATAATTTTGTAACAAAATGTAAATTCATCGAAGTGTTGTGATGATAAAAAAAAAGTGTTATTTACGGTGACATAATAACAGTAAATTCCTTTAATTATTCATGTAAATTTAAGTGTAGTCTTTTTTTTGTTGTTGTTATAAGATCCTTTTCAAGTATGTGTCAATATTTCATGTACCCAGCATGACGCACCACCAATCACAGTTCGAATCCGCACCACAGTTTAAGGGCTCTTAGTTGAAGACATTAGTGATGTATTTTTATAAACAAATTTTAAAACACACGCGTGTTTATTGTTTAAAATAATAATTTAGATTGACGATAAAGAACCCCCGCGCGTGTGACAGAAGTCATACATATTTTTGATGCGTACAAAAAGTTATGGAATTTAATTGCTAGTTTAACTTCTTCCAGCTAGATGTCACCCTCTTCGTCAGTTTCCAGGTGATTTAGCCCTCCTTGGTTCCCAGACTGGGTGGAATTGTTCTTTCCATCTACTGATAATAGATGTGAATTTATTTTTAAATCATCACCCTTGGGGTAAAAATTAAAAAAGAACGAAAATTCGTAGAGTGAGCATATATGTAGGTGAGATATACAGAATATAATAAGAAGGAGACAAAATATAAAACTAAACAATGGAACGGTGAGACAGAGATAAGGTTACATGTATTAGAATGGAACAACACATAAAAATAATACCATAGAAGAACCTGTGAATAAGAAAATTTTACAAATCACATTTGTTAATTGTTCTGTTTTGTCATAGAACGCATTTGTATTAACAATGCGTACGTTTCTATTTGTTCCAGAATGGGTTATCCCCACATTTTGGTTGTGGGGCAGAAAGCCTTGGGCGAGTCGCCGCAGTTTGAACTGCTGGAGACAGAGGGGGACTCCGTACAACTCTTGGAATTGGATGCCCTGCTTAGGACGAGGGGGCTGCAAGAACTGGGGGGGCAAGGACCCCCCCGCTGTGATGGTACAATGGAGAATGTTGCGCAATAAATCATGGAATTAAAAAAAAGGTTTTTTTTACACTGAAGATATCAGCTGACAGAAGTGTTTTGTGGGCGTGTTCGTGTGCCCGAAGTAAAAAAAAAATTTTCTCTACTTTTGGTGGAACCTTTTTTTGTGCGGATATTCAATATCATTGACCTGTCTCGGGCTTAGGAGTCCAAAGGTCTTATTGACATTGGTGATATCAGTTTTGTTTCAAATTGGCGTAAACCGCACTTCAGAAATGATGTGTTCAGTGCGTACGAGAGTCGCAACTGCCCGGAGCCAGTGTGATTATAAAGGAAAAGGAGATGGGACAGGAGAAGATCGAGAATTGTCTGGCTTTTCAGATACGGTTAGATACGGTTACTGAACATGGGTAAAGGCATTTCAAGCAACATGTCGATTTTGAATAAGGGTCAATGAACTTTTTTGTTAAATGTTTCATTATTCACATTTAAAATTGTACAAAACACGTATTTATTCAAATTAAGCGTATTAAAAAATAATTAATATATTATCAATTGGTAGCAGTAAACAACGAATGGAAAGAAATATGTCAAAAGAAGCAAGACTAGCAGTTTACAATGGAATTCTAGTACCAATACTGATGGAAATATATAAGAGTTGTGGAGTTGCTACACTCTTTTTTTAAATTTTTGAATGCTGGGAAAACTTTTTTTTAAATGAATACCGCACAAGAGTCCCAACTGCTCCCAACCGTCTGGAGCCAGTAAGACTATGGCATGCCCAATTGGGGAATGTTGTGAGGCTGAAGGTATTGGGGAAGGGAAGGAGGAGGGGAAGGTGGGAAAAATACCTGGCTATTCAGATCTGGTCACCAAACACGGCTAAAAGCCATTTCAAGCAACGTTTCAATTCTGAATTGTTGTCTTTCACCAGGGCGATACTAAAAGTATCTTCCACTCTGGAACATGCCCAAATATACAATTCATTATTTTTTAATTAATTAATTGTGAAACAGCACAAATTAATTAAATAAAATTTACTTGCGCACGCCGGGATTAGAACCTGCGACCTTCGGATTCGTAGTCGAGAGCCTTACCCCTCGACCATGGAGGCCGTCAAACGTTGGAACACCTTGAATGTAAAAATTTCTTTTGATGTTTTGCGAGAATTATGTTTACTCACAATAAAAAGAATATCACTCATTTAAAAGAGTTTTACTGTAAATCATATAATTACCGCTAGGTATGACCAATTTCATGTATTTAAAAAAAAACACTTTTAAAAGTCTTCCACTCTATATCTAATTTGAGCAGTTCTTCTTCCACTTGCATTAATTTTGAATTTATCCTGCCCCTTGAAACACTTTATAAAAGGGTTTCATTGTAAAAGTATATATATATATATTAATTGATAAACTAAAGTTCTTAAAAACTTAAGACAAGATTTTTGTGCATAGCGCAAAGGGTAACAATTATTTTTATAAACAATAATTATTAGCCTGAAACACTAATCCAAATTGAAAAAAACCTTTCCTAGCAAAGATAAATGTCGCCGACAGGACTCGAACCTGCATCCTTCTGATTGCCGGTCAGATGCTCTATCATTGAGCTACGTCGGCTTATCGCAAACCCGCCAAGTTAATCAATATATACTAGTGTTTCATTCAATAATTACTGTTTTTTATTATATTTCACCTGTAAACAACCAACTTTATTAGTATGAGAAAGGCTTGTGTATATATATATATTTCTAATTTGATTAGTTAATTTATTTATTTTATTTATTTGAAGCACACATTATTAAACAATAAAAACTATGAAAGCTTTGACCACCCAACTGGGAACAAATCCCGTTTTAGGGCAGTCAAATTGATAAATTAAGAAACCCGGGTCGGCCTAGCCTCCTTGCTGCTGCTGGATGTGGTAGCCGTGGTACTGGCCCCGCTGCTCCTCGTGCTCCTGGCCCTCCGCTGCCTCTGCAAGAAGCTGTGCGGCTCCAAGGCCAAGAAGGAGGACAAGTAAAAGGGAAAGCAGAAGAAGAACTGATCGAATTGGATATATATATTTATACAGTGAAACCCTTTTATAAGGTTTTTAAAGGAGCAAAAGAACTGAAAAAATTAAAAAATACAGTGAAACCCTCTTAAATTCAAATGCAAGTAGAAGAAGAACTGCTCAAATTAGATATATAGGTATTATACAGCGCAAAGGGTTTATGAGTTTATAATCGTTTTGGTGACAGAATAAATTCAACTGAAACAGAGGATGAACTGATCAAATTTGATACATATATATACAGCGAAACCCTGTTATAAGGCGTAGTTTTAGTATTTCAAGCAGCAGGAAAATTTTACATCCAATTATTATCACTACTAATCATCCTTAAAAAACCTTTTAGGTACTCCATTGACGTATTATTTGAAGAGTTGTCGATTACACACACAAAATCAACGTCACCACTTCCCATCCATAGACCACTATCACGACACCCGTCATTCTACAAGTAATCCAATAGTTCCACCTACGACCATGACATTCCTCTGCTCAAAGACAATTTTCACTCTTAGATCCAAAAATGTTCAACATCATACCCGATACATGGAAATCAAAAAGTACAATTGTTCTGCGCAAATTTGTCCATGATTGGTTTCATGGTTTAGGGAGAGTCACAAGAGAACATACGCTGACTGACAGTTAATTCTTTAATTTATTTTTTTATAATTACAAACATATACATTAGTGGCGCTTTGGCCTTATTACTGTTACCATCTCATGGCTCGATTTGCTTGACTGAATTTATGTTGAATTATTTGTGCTCTTTGGGAGGGGATCTTAACTGAGTTGAAAGCCGTAACCAAGGAATGGAAAAGAGACAAACGTGTGGTCGTAATGAATTTATTAATTAAGTGTCTCGTCACTTTAATTTTTAATCCATCTTTATTTTTTATTTGTCAACTAGTTTCGATTCTGCCGAATCGTCTTCAGGACGTTGAGATATCCAGGGGTCTAAAATGGGGGGCAAGAGCCACCAAAATATTTTTAATACATATTCCTTATGATTTTATTGATTTATAGATAGATTAAAAATTTTCTTTTCATTTCCTTTACATAACACCTGAGCATGTTTCTCGGGACCTGTTGTCAGGTGAACAATACTGTACTACCAGTAGCGGTTCGTGCGGTTGAAAAGTGGGGAGACAGATAAATATTTTAAAAAGTATTATGTGTACAGGGTATTTTTTTTTTTTTATTTTTTTTATTTAATATAATAATTTTTTTTACAGAGAGTATATAAAAATAAGACATGATTCATATAGTGTAACAAAAAATATATTATAGCTATTCCTCACCATAAAGAAACAAGGTTCTTGTGTTTGGTGAGTGATTATCGCTTAATTAATCAAATCATAACTTAAAGTATTGTTGTACAATAGCAGGAAAATATGAATTTGTCGTGTAAGTTTTGTAATTTATCACTAGTAATAGTATTAAAGAAAATGAAAAGAAAGTAGAAGAAAAGAAGAGAAGATAATAATAAAAGACAAAAAAATCTAATAATAATAAATTTTTTTTTTTTTTTTAAATTGTTACAGTAGTTTGAGGTAATTTTTTAATCTATGTTGAAATTCATGGATATTTTCTATAATTTTAAGATCAGTTGGCAGATTGTTAAAAAAAGTTATTCCTAGATATAGGTATGTGTTTTGCGTATGCTTAGTATTGAATGGCGGGATTTTAATGTTTTGTTGATACCTTGCGGATATATTAAATTGTAATTTATTTAACGTTTTTTCTTTAAAGATTTGAATAATTGCATATTTTTTATAAATTTTATCTACTGTAGGTACATTGAATATTGTAAAAAGCTTTTCAGTGGAAAATGATGATGGTTTTTTAAAAATTACCTTTATTATCAATCTTTGAATTATTTTAAGTGGACTTAAAATATTATCATATGTTCCCCCCCAGCCAATAATTCCATATTGTAAAATAGACTGAACAATTGCATAGTACACTCTTTTTAGGTTTTCTAGTCTAAGAATATTTCTTAGTCTTATAAATATATATATACATTTTCTAATTCGTTTAACAAGTTCACAAATATGTGTTTTCCATTTAAAATGCTGGTCTATATATACACCAAGGTATTTAATTTCGGTAGTTGGACTAAGTATTGAACATGCTTGATTACAATTGATTCTGTTGCAGTTATTTTGGTGTATTATAATTTTTATTTCTGGTTTTGATTTAAATTTATTGATAGAGAAAGGAATAAATTTTGTTTTTCCAGTGTTAAGGGAGAGTAGATTATTATCGAACCAATTTTTTAATATATTAATATCAGTATTTGCTAGCTTGTTAATAGAATTCCAGTCAGTACCTTCAATTATTATGACAGTGTCGTCAGCATAAGATATTATTTTTCCGTTTAGCTTTTGCATGAATATGTCATTTACATAGATGATAAAAAGTAGAGGTCCCAGTACTGTACCTTGAGGTATGCCAAAATTACTTGTTTTTTTATGACTAAGTACCTCGTTTATTTTTACCACTTGAGGACGTTTGAAAATGTCACTATATATCCGATAGACTTTAACCAGCAATTCCTGAGCATATTTGGAGTAAGAAATCGAGATGTTATTTTGCAGTCAGATTAATTTTTAAAACATGTTTTTCCATCATACGTCGCCACCGGGTACAACCTAGCGCATCACGCGATTCGCACTCTGTCTCATTCTAATCAAATTCTCTAGAAAATTATTACCGCACCGTAATAATATTTGATAACAATCAACGGATTCTTGCCCCCTTCTACGCGCTATGTCATAGGAGGCGAGTTATTCACAAAAACCAATGTTGATATTTTTTGACCATTAATATCTCAAATTTCACCACAGATATTTTAAGTTAACTTACTAACCATCACGCTGTTTTTCCGTAGGGGTAGGCAGAGAGGATGGACCGCCAAAAACTCAATCTTGACACACACTTCTTGCTTCATTCACTTTCATGCAACGTCTCATACATTCTCTTCTGTTGTTAGTCTGACTTCTGACATGCCCAACTCAAGTATTTGATTCATTTGATCGTGCCATGTCTTCCTCGGACGGCTTCTTCTTCCATTCACCTTAGCGTTGTATATTCTACTTACATTCCTCTCTTCGTTCATTTGCTCTACATGCCCAAACCATCTAAGCGTCCCTTTCTTAATCTTGCTCACTACGCTTACCTCAGCCTTTCATTCTTTACGAATCTCAACATTTTTCACACAATCATGCATGGTTTTACCACACATTCGTCTCGGAGATCTCATTTCTACAGCATTCAGTCTACTTTCATTCTTCCTCTGCCAGTTTCATGCCTCACTGCCATACATCAGGGTTGGTATCAGCACTCCATTGTGGGCTGCTAGCTTCGCTTCTTTGGACAACTTTTTGTTTGCGCCAATTGCGTTCAGTCTTCCGTTAATGGAGTTTCTTGCATTCACCCTTCTTTTAATATCCCTATCAGTCTTTCCATCTCTCGTAAACATACTTCCCAAATACACAAACTCGTCTACCTGCTCCAAGTATTCATCATTCACAACTATACTGCACACTGTTTTCGTACTCTCTCTTTCAAACACCATGACTTTAGACTTACTTACATTCATCATTAGCTAATTCTTCATACATACTTCGTTCATCGTAGGTACGAGGGACTGTAGATCTTCCATACTGTTAGCAATTAGCACCGTATCATCAGCATACAACATACTTGCAGATGTTTTTAGGATTTTATAAATTACTTACTTGTAACTTCGAAACGTATGCGTCTACAAAAATTGAGCTTTGTAGGAACAGTTATTCTGATCTAAAATCCTGTTTGAGGCGTGGAGAACACGTGACCATGTCGCAAATCGTTAATTTGATTATAAAAAAATATAATGGCTTTAAAAATACACATTCATATAGATCAGCAAACGCCGATTCTGAATATATAACTTTTATTATATATAATTATATGTGGAGTTTATAAATCTTTATTTAAAAGTGTATAAAAAATTATTAAACTGTTATATTGTTAACATTGCATTTGGAACATCTGACGTCACTTGCGCATTCTGTTTTTGTATTAGTATGGAAATATTTATTTTTCGATTTTGTTTTTGTATTTTAAATGTTTATTTTTTTTAGTTTCGGCGAATTTTAAACTTAATTCGGATGACTTTAAGCTCTATAATCGTTGTTCAATATAAAAAAGCTATTATTAATGAAATAAATTAGAGTATTCATCGGCAAACCATTTATCAATGCGGATATTACGATAATGTTAATACTCAATACTATTATTATTCTTTGAGTTAAAGTTTCTAAAAAGGTACATAATTTTCTTACTTATCTTTTGTTATGGTTTACTATGAATAGAATATAAAATTATGTACGGTAAAGTTCATCCTTGTTTTGACATTTGACATTCTGACCTCAACCGCCCATAGATTTGGAGCGTTTTAGCGGCCTTTAAAAAATTGAAACTATGAAAACTAACTTAAGAAAAAAAAAAAAATATATCGATATTTAAGTTTGAACGACATTATTGATAAAAATAAATTGTATTGGAGTTCCTTATTGCATAAATCGAAAATTTCAAATAATAAATATTAGGTGACTACATATGATTTTACTTCTTTTTGCTTATGAATACATATTTTTTTAAATATGCTATTAGGATTGTATTAACATTTAATTACTTACAAAAAAATAAAATATTTATTACAACAGCCACACAGTCTGGAAGCCTATAGCCCGGGCTAGTGTAGCGGGTAGTGGCTAGACCGATAGATTCTGGGTTCGAGTTCCAGATGCGACCTTTACCTTAAAATTTTGTGTTTCATATTTCATTTGAGATTTATTCTTCAACGATAAAAAAAATAACAATTTGTTTGCGCACCCGGGATTCGAACCCGCTATCTCCTGATTCGTAGTCGGGGATCGTAACCACTCAACCGCGGAGGCGACTACTTTGTTTATAAAAGTTTTAATGAGTGAAATACTTACTTTCCCATGATCTCTAGTACCACTGCCATGGCGGTGTTGGCGACACGCTGCATGAGAGTCATCTCACCCGTGAAGCTGAGGAGAGGGTTGGGGATGGTAGCGGGCCACACGGGGTTGCCAGTGTCGCGGGCCAGGAAGTGCATCGGCGTGAAGGGAGATATCAGCACCACGGGGCAGTCGTACTTCACCCCCAACCTGGAACACAACACATGCTTTGTTAGAGACTCCATGCCTGTATATTATACTAGCTAAAGTACGCAACGTTGCCCGGGGTTTTGAATGTTTTGGAATAAAGTTTTGAGATTGTAATGTGTTACCCCTACCCCTACCCCTACCAGTACTCCTACCCCTACCCTACCACTACCATTGTCCCTACCATTACCCTACCCAGTAATATTCCTCTTATTTTCATCGTCAAGTCTGCAAAATATCATCAAGAATCCGGACAAAAATAGTTTTTGGAGACATTGAAGAGAAATTTCCTTTGAATAGTGATGGCATTGTGCCCAAAACGATTGAGAACTTCTGGTGTAAGTGATTGTGTCTTTGCCACCTACTTATAATACTTCCAAGACACCTTCACAGTACCTACTCATTACTTAATTAAAAATTGAATACAGCTTTAGACTTTTATAAAAATTCAATAGATGTCTCATATAATTAAAAAATCGGATATTAATCCGAGACACTGTCTAGTATGCAATTGTGTTCCTTAGGAACGTTGTAATCATTATAAAGATAGCTGCCAATAATGTGAGTTTAAAAAATGCAAAATAATATTCACAAATCTTGAATTTGAAATATGATATCGATAAAGATGGCATAATTTGAACTGGTCTCATTAGTTTGGTTAAGCGGTTGCCCCCGATAGGCAGAGGAGCTGGGTTCGAGTCCCAGATGCGACTGAAATCTTTTTATTTTCTGTCCCTTTTTTCCGGTTTCATATTTCATTTGGGTTATCTTATATTATTTTGCTGCAAAATCCACGTGTGTAATTCTTGATTATTTTTTTCTCACCCCAGGTAAACCTCGTTCATGAAGTACTCCACCACGATCAGGTCAAACTTCGCAGTCTTGTCGTTGAAGAGTCCCTGGAGGCTGTCACTCTTCAGGGCTCCTTCAATTACCTGCGGGACCATGGTGCTCAGAAACGAGATCAGCTTCAGCTTCGATTCATCACCCCTGTCGAAGTTCATCTTTCTGTCATCTGCGATTAAAAGGAGAATGGAACTCATTAAAAGTCACTCTCTAACATTTTTGGTAAAAATGAGTTAGATATGTCAAAGTATATAATTTATTAGAAAAGTAGATATCTATAAAGTGAAAACTAACTAAATTGATTTATATCAGGGGCATACTAAAATATGTATGCGAAAAATCACAAGAATCAGAGAAAGTGCATGGAATTACTACCGATAGTCTGGTTTTCTCAATACCTTTGTCGGCATTGGATACTGAGTATGTCGAACAGAAGGAAGTTACATCAAATGTGTCAAATGTGCAATTTGATGAATTCAAAGGTTCCTACCTAACTGTTTGATAAACTGCAGTGGTCCCGTGACTCTCATGCACACAATGTACGCAAACAGACCGTTCACATATTCTCCCCAGACATCGAACCGCTGTATTTGAGGGTAGTATTTGAGGGTAGTCCAGAGTGGAAGATACTCTCAGTATCGCCCTGATGAAAGACCACCATTCAGAATTGAAACATTGCTTGAAATGGCTTTTAGCCGTGTTTGGTGACCAGATCTGAATAGCCAGGTATTTTCCCCACCTTCCTATTCCCCTTCTCCTTCCCCTCCGCAATACCTTCAGCCTCACAACATTCCCCAATCGGGTATGCCATAGTCTCACTGGCTCCAGACGGTTAGGAGCAGTTGGGACTCTTGTGCGGTATTCATATAAAAAATAAAAAAAAGTTGTAGCTATTCCTCAAAAAAACTTTAGAATGAAATACAACTCTCTGTTCGTGCATCGACATTGCTGCGGTGCTTCAAGAAGTTCTACAGCGATGGTTGCTGACTTCACAATCAACCGCAGAACATCATAATAATTATTGGCAAATAATGAAATGGTTACTTGTGTTAGTGATTTTGTAATATTGTAATTTTTTTATATTTTTCTCCTAAATTGATTTTTAGAAACACCGCTGAAAACTTGCTGCGCTCCAGTTCTCCAGAATGTATAGCTGAGCAGTGACCTTTTTGTTAATAATTGCTAAAATGAAATACTCCTGGCAACACCAAGACGGCTCAAAGGTAAAAGTAATTAACCTTAAAAAATCACTATTCAAAAGAATGTTTCTTGGGCAATAAGGAACTCCAGTGAAAAATATAATGGCTTTAAAAATATGTATTCATACAGATCAACAAACGCCGATTCTGAATTTGTATCTTTTATTATATATATTGATACAAGCCATAAGTGCGGGAAACACCGATTTATTCTAATCCATAATACGGTACCCGAGGTCTGTCTACCTGAGGGTAATTTACAAACGCCCGGCTTTAAATCCCGGGAATTTTGCAGTCACCAGAAGAAGGCAGTTAAGGGGATTAACAGCGAACTAATTAAAATACACCGAGCCACAGTTCGGAGTTCACGAAGGAACCCGAAGAAGAGTTCGGATATGATTAAAAAGGGAGAATTTAGCCGAAGCAAAATGAGTAGTGGACAGAGACGAGTCAGTAGAGACCGTCTGGCCAGTGGTCGTAGTCGAGACTCCCGTCTCCTACAAAGCAAACAGGCCACTTGCATCCCCAGCCTGAGACGCTGCGGGAAAACTCGGCAGGAATCGCCGAACCCCAACGCCCACCGTTCGAGTGCAGTCGAGTGCCCTTCGCCTCCTGCCTCCCAGCGCCGTGATCCCATCAAGGCACATATCCACCACCGCAGGAATCACCACCGGACAGCAGTCGAGCGCCTCTGGCATCCTGCTGATCATCCTCTTGAACCGTCTGAAACCGGTCGTCAAGCGAAAGCCGAAACGCGTGTCCGCCCAGCACCAAAACCTCCCCCTACCGGAAGTACCACCTGCTCTCTGAGGCTTCCAACACCAACATCGAGACGACTGGTAATCTCCCCACTGGACCGTGTGCAGATTATCCGTAAACACAGTTCGTGTAATTAATTGGCACCCACAATACCTACCAGTTAAGAATGTATTTTACATTGTGAATTGATAAAATACTTGACACTCAACGAAGTTACCTGTTTTCTACTGAACCCCAATGACCCCATCATGTCAATATATATGTTGAATTTATAAATCGTTATTTAAAAGTGAATAAAAAATCATCTCATAGAAACACCTTGTTATGTTGATACCATTGCATTTGGAACATCTAACGTTATGTGCGCATTCTGTTGTTGGATTAGTATTGAAAAAAAAAAATCGATTTCCTTTTTTATTTTAAATACGTATTTTTTTAGTTTTGGCGAAATTAAAACTTAATTTGGATGATTTTAAGCTTTACAATTGTTGTTCAATATTAAAAAAAAAAAACTATTATTCACAAAAGAAATAAATTCTTCGTGAGCAAACCAATTATCAATACAGATATTATGATAATGTTAATGCTCAATACTATTATTATTCTTTTAGTTAAAGTTTCTAAAAAGGTACATAATTTTTTTACTTATGTTAAGTTATGGTTTACCATGAATAGAATATAATATTATGTACGGTAGAGCTCATCCTTGTTTTGACATTTGACATTCTAACCTCAAAACTGATCATAACCGACCAGCCATAGATTTGGATCAATTTGGGGGGGGGGCTTTGAAAAATTGAAAATAGTTTTATCTATGAAAACTAACTTTGGAAAAAAAACTAAATTTGTCGATATTTAAGTTTGAACGTCATTATTCATAAAAAAAAATTTAAATTGGACTGGAGTTCCTTAAGTGCGTGTCGAACCCTGTAAATACAGTATTTAGTGTAAATTGCAATATGACTATAAGAACTTTAGCACAATGTTTAGGATTTAAACAGTAACTGCAATGTCATGCAATGTGCAGTGTTTTCTAATATATGTGTCCTGTGCGTGCAGCCATCATTAGTCAAGTCATACCATCTCAGCCCAAAACATTGTTAGTTAATTAAGTTTTAATCTGGAGTGCCCTACCAGGTAAGTATGTTTTCTGTATAAGTACATAATAAGATAAACCCTATCAAGTAGTATTTGTACAGCGCCCTTGAGGTGATTTTTCACAAAAACGGCGCTATATAAATCGTCCAAGTATTATTATTATTATTATTAATGTTTGCATTATTTACCTTTAAGTTCCTGAAGTTTAGAAATGCCGACATCTCTTTTGAAAGCAGATTTTGCTTCGGGGAAACAGCTTACAAAAGTGATCTAGAAAAAAAACTATTTTTCATGGTTTTACGGAAGAAGATGGGAAAGAAGAAGGTTGGAAAGTATTCGGCTATTCAGATCTGGTCAGTGGCGGTTCATTGTCTAAATTCTAAGTCATTGGGAGTTAACATTAAAGCGATTTAACAAAAGGAAAGAGTTTTGAGTTTCTGTGAGCAGCTTTCCTTCTACATCGAATCTGTATGTATACAAATCAATGTAAGTTTGTTTGTTTGTCCTCGATGTTCTCGAAAATTACTCTACCGGTTTCGCTGAAAATAGCACAGTTTATTTTTATTATTGCCGGGAAGGTTTAGAAAGTAGTTTGAATGAAATCCAATATGTAAAACTGTTGCTATAACGTTTTAAAATTAGTATGATAAACATTGAACCCGCCGTGTTTTATTTAGGTTAGCCCGTAGATGTAACACTCTGGTTAGCCACAGATTGCATATTCAAAAGAAGAAGGTTTTTTTGCGTAGAATATTTTCAAAACTGAAAACACGAGTAGGTACCTACTTAAGAACTTTATGATTTAGATATATTTTGAAAAAATAAACGTTTGGAATGAAATAAAATATTCAAATGAATGTTTCTTTATTTGGAGATAGTTACTTTCGCTGTCAAATCAATTATGGCACCTTAATTACAAGCAAGAATTCACAACTTCATAACTTTATTTTTTTAAAAAAATCCCGAGCAAGGCCGGGTATACATCAGCTAGTATTATATATTATGGAGTCACTTTATTTCAAAAGTCGGTATGGGGAGGTAGGTATTAGATTCTAAAACAATATTAATAGCATTCACACAATTAAATAGAAAAACACACAGAAAAGAAGTAAAAACAATTTTTTTTTTTTAATCGCGGCGTACTGAAATAACTGTGACTGGATAATTCAACACACATTTGAATCGACACACAACATACATACATTTTTTTTGTGCTTTTTTATTTTTATACCACTTTTAAAAATTGTGTCGATTCATACGTTCATTGAATTGTCATGGAACCGAAATAACAAATTTTGCCTATGATGCACATTCCAGCACTGTATTTAAACTGTGAATGTATTTATGTTATATGAAATATCCCGTAGGTTTTTTGCTCTTTGAGTGCGATCCAGTATTCGCTCCTATGGAATGCCGCACTGTGTTCCTATTGTTTGTATTTTTTTTTTATCGTGTAGTCGTAGCCGCGCTGTTATATTACGAGTAATATTACGAGTATAATCCAAGCGAGTCTTATTTGCCGTAGTTTTTCATTGAGAGTTCACTGTGCGATCGCTAATTAGAGAAAACGGCCACTGGATTTGGTCATCAGACACAGCCAAAGTCAATTAATTTTCTTAATTCTTTGAAATGCAATGCATCCGTATTACCGGCATACTCTTTTTGGTGTGGAGAGGTCCATAAGATTTAATCAGAGTAGATCACATTTCAGGAATTATGTGTTCAGTGCGTACAAGAGTCGAAACTGCCCGGAGCCAGTGTGACTATGAAGGGGAAGGAGATGGAAAAGGGGAACGTCGGGAAGTGTCTGGCTTATCAGATATGTTCACTGAACATGGCTAAAGGCATTTCAGGCAACATTTCGATTTTAAATGAGGGTCAAGTAACTTATTTTTTAATATTTCTTTATTCACATTTAAAATTGTACAAAACACGTATTTATTCAAAATAAAGCGTATTTAAAAATAATTCATTCTTTATTAATTACTAACATTAAGCAACGAATGGAAGGAAACATGTCAAAAGAAGTAAGGCTAGCAGCTTACAATGGAATTCTAGTACCAATACTGATGGAAATATATAGAGTTGTGGAGTTGCAAAACCCGCTCTGGAAAGCTGGAAAAACTATTTGGAACACCTTCAATGCAAAACGAATTTACATTCGCCGAATATCTGAATGATAAAACATTTTTTTTTTGATATTTTGCAAGAATTATGTTTACTTATATTTCAAAAACTTTTTGTAGTCTGTCAAAAGCAGGAAAATTTTCCAGAGCGGGTTTCACAACTCCACGTATTTAAAAAATCTTACAAAAATATTTCACTGTCCATCTAATTTGATTTAATACCATTTGAATTTCACCCGCCCCCTGAAATACCCTACAAAAGCTTTCAGTATAAATCTAGTTGAATGAACTATAAAAACCTTATAAAAGAGTTTTACTGTATAACATATAATAACCACTAGGTATGACCAATTTCCTGTATTAAACAGCAAAAACTTTTAAAAGTCTAGCACTGCATATCTAATATGATCAGTTCTTTTTCCAATTGCATTAATTTTGAATTTACCGTGCCCCTTGAAACACTTTATAAAAGGGTTTCATTGTACGAGTATATGAATCTAATTTGATCAGTTAATCGGATTTAAATTTTTCCTGCCGCTTGAAATTCTAAAACTACGCCTTATAAAAGGGTTTCTCTGTATATATATATATATTTATATCAAATTTGATCAGTTCATCCTCTGTTTCACTTGAATTTGTTCTGTCCCCAAAACCCTTATAAACTCATAAACCATTTATGCTGTATAATACATATATCTTATTTGAGCAGTTATTCTTCTACTTGAATTTGAATTTATCCCTCCCCGTGAAACACTTATAAAAGGGGTTTCACCCTATTTCTTAATTGATCAGTTCTTCTGCTCTTTTAAAACCTTATAAAAGGGTTTCACTGTATATATATATCCAATTCGATCAGTTCTTCTTCTGCTTTCCCTTTGACTTGTCCTCCTTCTTGGCCTTGGAGCCGCACAGCTTCTTGCAGAGACAGCGGAGGGCCAGGAGCACGAGGAGCAGCGGAGCCAGTACCACAGCTGCCACGTCCAGCAGCAGCAAGGAGGCTAAGCCAACTCGGGGGGGCGCCAGGTGAACGGCACCACCGGTCCTGATGACGTGCTCAGCGTAGAATGCCAAAACGTCGCGGGGACTCATAGGACGGTCGTGGAACAGGTGGTAGATCTCCTGAGCCTTCTTCTCGTATCTGAAATTATTAAATACAGTAAAATTTCACTTTTTGTATATATTATATGACATCTAACTTAAATAACGGTAGTTTGGTCTAAGCCCCCAAATAACTGAAAAAAACCCATAACTATGCAAAAACGGGAGGTCAATTTGATAGATTCACCTATCTTGACAAACTTCTTGGGATTGCAATCTTTTAACCACAGATCCGGCTGGGAATGCTGTGCTTGTGAAGATGCTCCGAGAGCTATCGTCAATGATCCCTTCAGCACCAGTGCACAGTCGGGAAACCCGCCAACATTTGTACATGGTTGACATTTATCACATTAGCATGGATCGCTTCTACGATGCGATCTTATATTCAACAGCTCGGCTGTGGAATGATTTGCTGAACTGTGTGTTTTCTCCCTCCTACAACATGGATCTTCATTCCGACCCTCGAAAAGACCCCTATTTTGTGGAGTTATCTTAAAAAATAATTTCGGAAAACGAATGTTTCCAAATTACATTACAAAAACTTTGTACTCCTATGACCCAAATAGGTCTATTAAATGAAGACAAATTCATTTTAAATAATCGCAATGACACATTTGAAGTTCTGTGAAACATTCCAACCTTAGAACTTCACTAAAAGGACTAGGTGACTGAAACATGGGGATAGAATAATTTTTGAAGCTACTAACTTGTCGGTGGTCAACATGGCGTTGAGCGTGGCGGTCAGGGTGGCCTCCGTGAGGTTGGCGTACTGCAGCACCAGGCCGTGCCCCCGCTTCTCCGTGGCCTCGGCATTGTAGTGCTGGTCCCCGAAGATGGGGATGGCGAGCAGCGGCACCCCCGCAGCGGCCGCCTCCGTGCAGCTCAGCAGGCCGCCGTGCGAGATGAACAGGCGCACGTTCTTGTGGGCTGGAATTATAATTCAATCGAACGTACTCATTTATGCACTTCGTCATTGTTATCATTGCCATTATCATTTTTGTCTTTTTTGTAATTGTTGTCATTCCCATTGTCGTTGTTGTCATTGATGTCGTTGTTGTCATTATTGTTGCTGTTGTCGTCGGTGTTGTCATTGTTGTCGTTTTTGTTGTCGCTGTAGTCATTATTGTCATTGTTTCCGTTGGTGTCATTATTATCTTTGTTTTTCTTGGTGTCATTGTCGTCATTGTTCACGCTCATTTGTATTATTCTTTTTATGCCATTGCCCCACTCCAATAACCCTAATTAACACACTTTAAGCGAGAAGGGAATTTTTACCCGCGCGGTCGACTGGTGCTTATCGGCGGGACGGGTAAAATTACCCTTTACGCCGGCTCCACTTTAAAGGCGGGAAAGGTAAAGTTACCCGATTATTTCGCGAGACTATTTAATCTAAACGTTTGAAGACCTTCCAAAATACACACACATATACAAAAAAAATAAGATAAGCCGTCGTTTCTTTTACGTACACACATACTCTTGCGATGCTCAATGCGCGTAATAATTAATTTGTGCGGAGTCAATTATTCAGTGAATAATATGCGTCATCTTTCCACATTTGATTATTCTTGATGGGTCAGTAGAATGGCAATTTTATCGTGTTAAATTTCATAGATTGTTCGTGGTACTGGGAATAGGAGTACCTATAATATTTTTATGAGATGTTATAAATTCATTGGACCTTTACTCTAATGAGATAATCCCGAGGATGCTATTGCAATAATCATTTCCTGAATGAGAGATAACACAAAAATTCCTTAGCAATTGGATGTATTCCTGGAACCCATATATGGTTAGTGCGTACACGAAATTTCATAAAAAAATAGTGGATGGTTTAGAAGAGAGAGCGATTTTTGTAAAATTATTTTTTATTGCTTTTTCGGCTGGTTTTTGCCCGCTGCATGCACCATGCAAAGTGTGTTAATCAGGCTCCTCCACTCCTCACAGTCCTGAGCCACATGGTGAGCCATAGATACCGACGTGATTCCGAACGCCTGTGATACTTGACCATTCCAACGCATCGGTGATCTTCCTCTGCATCTCCTACCTTCCACTTTGCCAACGACCAGAGCATCTCCAGGTTGGAGTTCTCGGGTTGACGAGCAACGTGTCCAAAATAACTTGGGATAAGTTGTAGGCAGACCATTCAAATTAAGGCACAATCATAGATCTAAAATGCTCACCCAATATAGCGGTCTGCGGCAGCCAATCCCTGATGACGACATTCTCCGGCCTGCCGGGCAGGTCAGTCTCAAACTTCCAAAGGACAGTCTGCTTCAGCTTGGCCAGTGACTTCAGGATGGCCTCTCTCTTCTCCATGGGGAGCAGCTTGCTCTTGAGGTTGCTGCCCATGCTGAAGAAGATTACTCCGTGCTTGGCGTTGTCCAGGATCTTTTGCAGGTCCTGTTGATTGAAAACGACTAAATATTAGTTTGTCATAGAAAGATTATCATATATTGCATATCTACATCGACGGCAATCCCCGTACGCAGTTGACTCACATGTTATCAATGAAGTTTCATTAAAGCAAATGTGTGTTTGTCAAAACGTACTGCGTAATGAATTAATTTATTTTACATGTACATTTACTGAAAATATTCCAATGACAAAAGTACATTACATTTTTTATTTTTCTTTAAAGAAAGACAAAAATTCTCACATTACGAACAACCTGACAATATTTAAAAATCTCCTACCACCATCACAGTAAGGGGAAGATGTTGCTTGTGTCGTAAATGGAGGACTTAGCCAGCCAAGGAATTAAACTCACGGTGAGACTCAGCCACTGACCGGTCATTATTTACCTGATTTTATGTTCTTTACATACTTATCAGCATTTTGAAATTAACAATTTTAACGTGGAAAATGTCAACATCAGATGTTAGCTCATTTAAGAGCATGATCATTCTTCCTAGGGGGATTACTGATGGTCGATTAATTCTGCACATCGGAACAAGGAAAGATCTACGCACGCACATTAGAGTAAAATTGTCATGGACATAATGATCACTTCTTTCTAAAATTTCAGGATTGCTTTTATGACCGCTTGAAAAGTTATAGGCCATTATAAGAGAAGCTGTTTTCCGTCTGTTGGTAAGGCTACTATTATCCAGCATCCCCGATAAGAAGGCTGATGAATACAAACAGAGATAGTACCCGAAACCTCTAAAATATTGGTAACCTCTTTTAATAGAATGTTGAAAACGTCAGCTGTGTAAAAGTTAACATGAATTGGAATAAAATTTGAAGCTTATCAAGAAAGCCTAGAAAAAATCATAGATTCTCTACGCGGGCGACACTGGCTCCACGATGTTTACATTAGAAAAATTAAAAAAGTACAAATGGCTGAAAACTAACAATCTTGAACGCAATCTATGATTGGCTTCTCGGTTTAGGCAGACTCAAAGGCGAACATACGCTGACTAACAGTTAATTTTTTAATTTATTTTTTTAATAATTAGAAACATATACATTAGTGCCGCTTTGGCCTTGTTGCTATTACCATCTCATGGTTTAATTTACTTTACCGAATTTATGTTATATTATTTGTGCTCCTTGGGAAAAGATCTTAACCCTCCCTTCCCTGTGATGGGTATCTTCTACACATGCTTCTAATAACCATCAATATCTCTATAAATATAATAAATACAAGGTTAAGATTTTAGGTATTCCTCCATAATATATTTACGCATTGATTTAAAAAACAATATTAATGATAATCAGAATTTATCGGGTACATCGAAGGTATTTTGTGAACATCGGAATTAAATTCGTGCATAGACAGCGCTGTGAGTGACTCGAAATTGGGTCTCGATAATACGGAAGAGTAAGCGGGAAGCGCAACACTATATTCGCATCTCACTCTTGCATACTACAATGTGGAAGCGCGAGGAGCTCAATGTTCTCAGTCGGCAGTAGCTCTCGGACTTGCAACCAGAGTGGATCTGTGCCCGTTCTGTGAGCGTTGCCAGATGATTTTTTAATGTTTTCAGCAAATAAATCTCAATTATTATAATTTTTTACTTCAATTATAATTACTTAAGGGGATTAGCTATGAATGTTCTTATTTTTCCGATTTAAAATCGCTGATTTTTTATTGTGTACTGACTATCCAACACCGGAACGCGCGTTTTTATTTAGCACCGTAAGGGAAAGGTTAACCGGATTAAAAATCCTAACCAAGGAAAGAAAAAGGGGCAACATTTGGTCAAAAAAAAAATTACTAAAGATACTTTTTGTAGTTTATTTATGATACTACGTGAGATATTTATACAATGCTACTAGTTTGATATCTGTTTGAGGAATGGGGTAGAGTGAGTGAAAGAATTCTAATATAAAGGAATATATATATATATTCTCACTTTGCTACTGCGGAACTCAAATGAATAATTTTACAATCTCACAGAACTTTTTAAGTAACAATAAAAAAGAATCTCACCTCAGGCAACGGCTTGATGGCACCGATATGGAAGCCCCCGATCTCTATGGCGTTGGGCAGCAGCGGGCGCACCGTCCCGATGGAAGGGTGGCTGTTGATCAGGGTAGCGCCCACCTTCTTCTTCAGCTCCGAGAAGTCCACCCTGGCCGCCTCCGAAGGGAAGTACTTCTTGTAAAGAGTTTCCTGGATAGGCATGAACATCGTTCTGAAAATATAAACATAGTTTTTTTATGCAAAAATATGGCAACATTGCTCAATACATCCTTTCAGAGAGAAGAATCTAAGAATCTATCCCACCTTGTGAAAATAAATTTGATTTAATTAAATTGTAATTACAATTTTTTTAATTATTAATTATTTTTATTGAGATTTTAAAACCAAATTGTATTATTTAATCATTGAAGAAAATAATATTAACATAACCTTAATGAAACGTGAAACCGGAAAAAACAACAGAAAAATAAAAAGATTTCAGTCGCATCTGGGACTCGAACCCAGGACCTCTGCCTATCCAGGGCAACCGCTTAACCATCTTAGCTAATGAGACCAGTTCAATCTATGTCATCTTCATATGTATTGTCTCAGGTGCGACTGAAATCTTTTTATTTGTCTATTGTTTTTTTCCGGTTTCATGTTTCATTTAGGTTATGTTAATATTATTTTCGTCAATGATTAAATTGTAATTTCTTCAAAAGATTTGTATTCACTTTGTGGCGTCATTATTAAATAAATGAATTAAAAAAATTACTTCGTCATATCTAATACAAAGTAAACTTTTTAATTAAATTGTGTTATTCATAATGTCATTTAAAAAACTGGTCCACCCCGGGATTTCAACCCGCGATCTCCGGATTCGTAGCCAAGGATTGTAACCACTCGACCACGGAGGCAACTACTTTATAAAAGTTTTAATGAGTGAAATACTTACTGTCCCATGATCTCTAGTACCACTGACATGGCGGTGTTGGCGACACGCTGCACGAGAGTCATCTCGCCCGTGAAGCTGAGGAAAGGGTTGGGGATGGTGGCGGGCCACACGGGATTGCCAGTGTCGCGGGCCAGGAAATGCATCAGCGTCAGGGGAGATATCAGCAGCACGGGGCAGTCGTACTTCACCCCCAACCTGGAACACAATACATGCTTTGTTAGAGACTCCATGCCTGTATATTATACTAGCTGTGGTTTTGAATGTTTTGGAATAAAGTTTTGAGATTGAGTTGTGTTACCCCTACCCCTACCCCTACTAGTACTCCTACCTCTACCCTATCACTACCACTGTCCCTACCAATACCCCTACTCAGTAATTTTCCTCTTTTTTGAATGTCAATTGTGCAAAATTTTATCAAAAAGTACCAAAATTCTGCTTTAAGGGGTGGTTTTTTGAATTCTCATATAGACAGTGATCTTCCTAATGTTTTGAAGATCAAGTATGCAAAATTTCATCAAACTCGGAATAAAACTGTAGATTTTTGCACACTAACAAACACCCCCTGAGTGGGACATTCTATGTATAATAGAATTTTACACTGGACTCTCTTTTTAGACGGTTTCGAAATAACACAGTGCTACATCCCTTGCATGTACTTACTACTCAATACTATGCGGAAGGGGGCTAGGATAAAGCGGGCGCGAATCGCGATACTGTTTTAGAGGAGCACACCAGCCCCAAGGAAATATGATGATGACAAAGGGGTTTCAATAACAGCGTATTCAATCCTCGAAGACCTGCAATAGAACGAACTCTACAATTTTAACGTGATTTGACCGCTTGCATGACTCGTTAGTAAGAGTCATACAGTGAACTGACATCGATCAAAAAAAGAATTTTTATTTAAACCCACTTAACCAGAAAATTTGGAAAGAAATATTACACGGGCCACTGGATATCTAGTGATGAGAGCTGTAATATCTTAGAATAGATAGTTCCTCATAGATGACACTGTCCGTGAGACGGTACAAGTGTGATGGAGCTCTCAAGGTTAGCGAGCCAGACGGATTATTACCATTGTATAGAAAGGAGCTTAGCTTTCTGGCTCTCCAATGAATTGTACATAATTTCTGTCTAAAATATTATTTAAATAAATAACCGAGTGTTTCTTGTAATGTGCTAGATGGTTCGGGCATGTAAAGCGAATGAACGAAGAAAGGAATGTGAGGAGAATATATGACGCGAATGTGAATGGAAGAAGAAGCCGGGGACGTCCGAGGAAGACATGGCACGATCAAATTATTCAAATACTTGAGTCGGACCATGTCAGAAGTTGGAATAACAGAAAATAATGTATGAATGTGAATGCAAGAAGTGTATGCTGAGAAAGAGTTTTTTGGCGGTCCGTCCTCTATGCCTACCCCTGCGGAGAAACGGCGTGATGGTTAGTTAGTTAGGCTTTTCATTATTGAGAGATAAATATACAATACAAAGCAATGTCATACCAAATATGCGTAAACGGGTTCGACTATTGTCTGATATTGATAGCGAATAATCTTTATTGCCATTTTTTTAAGTACCTACCTAATTTTTTTATAAATGATACCATAGACAATAATGAATTTTATTTTTTGATATTCTGAATTAATTTTTATAGAAGAAAACCTAACCACCATTTTATTATTTTTAATTTTAGTATACTATTTTACGGGGTATTGCGTGAAACGCATTCACTGTGTAAAAGGAATGTCAGTGTATTGGTATCCCTCAAATTCACCGCGTGGATAATTATTTGCCATTATTTGAAAGTGTGTTTTTTACTGAAATAATTTTGTACAAACAATAAACATTTATATATATGAATACCCCACAAGAGTCCCAACTGCTCCCAACCGTCTGGAGCCAGTGTGACTATGGCATCCCCATTTGGGGAATCTTGTGTGGCTGAAGGTATTTAAGAGGGGAAATAGAAGGGGAAGATGAAGGTGGGGAAATACCTGGCTATTCAGATCTGGTCACCAAACACGGCTAAAAGCCATTTCAAGCAACGTTTCAATTCTGAATGGTGGTTTTTCACCAGGGCGATACTGAGAGTATCTTCCACTCTGGAACGTGCACAAATATGCTACACATTATTTTAAATTGATTAATTGTGGAACAGCACATCCTAATTAAATAAAATTTACTTGAGCACGCCGGGATTTGAAACCGCAACGTTCAGATTCGTAGTCGAGAGCCTTACCGACCATGGAGGCCGTCACGTGTAAAAAGGATTACGGAATTTACACAGATAAGGGATACCATTATGTGGAAGATTTAAACTTTATTTTTCTGATTATTATTGTATTAAAAAATTGTAATTTTAATATTTTCATTCAAAATTATTGATTTTAAAAACAATGTAAAATCGCATATTCTAAAACAGTTCGAACTGGTTAAAACGTCATTACGGCTGGTAAGACGGCTGTCACCAGCGCCAACAACGCCATATTCACAAACGAAAACGAACATGTCGTTTTGGCGGCAAATCAAAAACGGCGCATTTTAAATCGTTGTGGAATTTTTTTTCGTTAACTAAAAATAAAATAAAATAAAAATGCCATAATTAAATCCTTGGACAATTTTTTTTTCGCTTTTAAGAAAAATTTGAAAACATCCAATTGCGGTCGATGAATCTTCCTAAAACCATATTTATTGACAGGTATTTCGTCACCCACAACAGAAACAAGCATGTTTCGCTAATAGGATTTTAATGAAGCGATTTTTTTTACCATTTTAGCGAAACAGTGACCGAATAAATCAACGCACGTATGAATGGAAACACTTTTTAAAAATGATAGAAGACTTGTTTCTGACTTGACTGGTTTTATAGACAGCCTCGGTATAGTCAGATTAATTACACTTAATATTCCAACTAGAACTACTCGATCTAAAATTTTATTCAACTGTAACAATAATTTCAGGACAGAGTCATTCAAATATTCTCTACTACCTAGATTTCACGCAGAAGGTAATACATATTCAGATATAGTAGATATTTTCAACTGCTCGGAATACAAATACAAACAGACGATTATTGTATACATCCTCAGCAATTATTAATATATGTGTCTAGAGTATAAGTATCAGTGAATGTGAGGTATGTTTTGAATATTCGCCTCTGTAGCTAATTACTTGGAATGGTACTTACACTATGTTATTCCTGCATTTGTTCATTATTTTATCTATATACCTACTGTGATGTGTTTTGCACCTATTTATTATAACTAACTAAATATCTAAAAGCCCATATAGGCCTAATATAATATAATAAATAAATAAGTAGAAAATCATTATTTTTGATTAATTAAAAAAAAAGTTGTTAGGTTAGATTCGTTAGGTTAGGTCGTACTTTTAATGACTGTGTACCACTTTAAAAAGTGTGGCCATTAATATGTGTGCTGAATTATCATGGAACCTAGGGAAACATGTAAGAAAATGTGTCTAAGAATCCGGACAAAAAAAAGTTTTTGGAAACTTTGAAGAAAAATTTCCTTTGAATAGTGATGGCATTGTGCCCAAAATGATTGAGAACTTCTGGTATAAGTGATTGTGTCTTTGCCACACACTTATAATACTTCCAAGACACCTTCACAGTACCTACTCATTACCATAGACAATAATATTATAGTAGGTACTGATCAGTGGCGTGCATTGGTCTATGACCAAAGGTAGGTTATGTGTAATTTTTCATAGAACATTTGAAAATGTATTTTTATTATCATTGAGTAGCACAGCTTTTCAGCTTGTATAGGCTGTACGCCACTGGTACTGATGTAGATCTATGTTTATTTTGGTGACCAGAAGAATTTGCACACTTTTTAAATGTGATAATGTCATGAAAAGTACGTACAAATGTACTTTTAATGAGTATCTTTTTTTTTATTGTGCCTATTCACATGTGTGTTAAATTATCGTGGAACTATTTATTTTTCCTCACCCCAAGTAAACCTCGTTCATGAAGTACTCCACCACGATGAGGTCGAACTTCACGGTCTTGTCGTTGAGGAGTTCCTGGAGGCTGTCACTCTTCAGGGCTCCTTCAATCATCTGCGGGATCATGGTGCTCAGGAACGAGATCAGCTTCAGCTTCGAGTCATTGCCCATGTCGAAGTTCATCTTGCTGTCATCTGCGATTTAAAGGAGAATTAGTCTTGTTATAATTTTATTGTGACCTGTCGAAATTTAATTTTTTAATAAGATTAGCGAAGACTCAACTCATTATTGTGATTTAGTTAGGGGAGAGTGTAATGTATTAGCGTCCATAGATGGCAGTTGTTGGATTATTATGGAATAATATGTATTTTTTTTTAGTTTTGTCGAAATTTAAACATAATTTTGGGAACTTTAAGCTCTATAATTGTAGTTCATTGGAAAACTATTATTAATTAAATAAATTAAAACATTCATGAGCAAACTAATTATCAATACAGATATTATGATAATGTTAATGCTCAATGATATTATTATACTTTGAGTAAAAGTTTCTAAAAAGGTACATAATTTTCTTACATGTGTTTAGTTATGGTTTACTACGAATAGAAAATAACATTTTGTACGGTAAATCTCACTCTTGTTTTGGCATTTGACATTCTAATCACAAAACTGACCGGCCATAGATTTGGAGGATTTTGGCGGACTTTGAAAAATTGAAACTTTAAAAATTGTTTTAACTATGGAAACTAACTGTAGAAAAAAAATGATTTAAGTTGAACGTCATTATTATTAAAAACAATGTTTGCATGCTTTACCTTTGAATTCCAGAAGTTTAGAAGTGCCGACATCTCTTTTGAAAGCAGATTTTGCTTCGGGGTAACAGCTTACAAAAGTGATCTAAAAATAAAAAATAAAACTATTTTTAATGGTTTTACGGAAGAAGATGGTTGGAAAGTGTTCGGCTATTCAAATCTGGTCAGTGGCGTTTCATAGTATAAATTCTAAGTCATTGTGAGATAACATTCAAGCGATTTAACAAAAGGAAAGATTTTTGGCTTTCTGTGAACAGCTTTCATTCTTCATTGAATATTATAAAAATAATAACATCTTTATTGTAATTAAAATTAACTAACTAAGTGGTTTATAAAGTAAAATAGAAAATAATATAATAACAGTAATAGCTAAAGTTTCACATAACCCGCCTCACTAGGCTAGCCTGTGTTGAGGCAGTAATTTTGCAAATTATTTTAAAATACCTATGAATATAGACTTATATAAAGATATGCTTCGTAAATCGTTGAATCAATAATTTAGAATTTGTGTGAGTGCACCGGTAACTGTCCTATCATTACTTTTAATCCAATTTTTTAAATTGTGTTTGAATATTTTTTGTGAATCAGATTTTTTTATGCTAACCGGAAGAATGTTGAAAATTCTTATCGCAAAGAACCATAAATTCCGTTGCCCAAAAGTAGTATGAATTATGGGAATTTGGAGTAAATCTCTGTTGACAATTCTAGTAATGCGAGTGTTTAGTATTTTTCCATAGTATTTGTGTTTGTTTGTGTGAAGATTGTTTTAGCGTAAATCTGCAGAAGGTAAAATACTCTCATCACATTAACGATTGAGTTAGAGTCTGTAATGAGAGGTAGCTTAAGGATTATTTTTATAATCATTTTCTGTGCCTTTATGATTGGGTCTAGTGCAGATGAAGTACCACCTTCCCATGCTATATTTTATTTTATTTATGCCATAATTTTTCAATTTCATTACATTTAATATTCCAACTAGAACTACTCGTTCTAAAATTTTGTTTAACTGTAACAATAATTACAGGACTGATTCATTCAAATATTCATTAGTGCCTCGAATGCACACAGAAGATAATACATATTCAGATATAGTAGACATTTTCAACTGCTCGGAATACAAATACAAACAAACGATTATAGCTTACATCCGCAATAATTATTAATATATGTGTCTAGAGTATAAGTATCAGAGAATGTGAGGTATGTTTTGAATATTCGCCTCTGTAGCTAATTACTTGGAACGGTACTTACACTATGTTATTCCTGTATGTATTATCTTTGAACCTACTGAGATGTGTTTTGCACTAAATATAACGATATGAGTTCATACAAACTGCAGAGGCGCAGGGGTTCAGTAAAAAGTCAAAATATTCTAGCGACAATCTCGGCCAGTGCCGTTCGGTGCATGTGTGGATACGTATGTTGTAATATGAATGTGTTCATAGATTATGTGTGTTACTAATTTTGTCGTGTGTGTGTACTCTTCTGTACTGTGCGGTGCTGCTAGATGTGAATAGACCTAAAAGCGAATGGAAGAATAAGTCTGTGACATTCTACCTCGTGCCCCCTCTCGTGCAGGATGTCCGCGGCGGCCTTGCCGAGGTTGTAGTGGCTCCTGGCAGGCATGGGAACCATCACCAGGATCTTGTAGGAGAGGACACCGCCAGTGCAGGCAGCCAGCAAGGCTGTCAAAAGCAACACTTTCGAGAATGCCATGATTGGCTTCTTATCGTATCTGAAAGAAGAATCAAAGAATTAAACAAAATAATTTCCGTTGTCATGTGATGTGAGTACGTAACATTTTAATTGTAAAATAAATTATTATTATAATGAATCCATGCCGCAGTTCTTGAAAGAGTTTGTGGTGCAACGGTCGGCATAGTTATCTTCCAAGCAGTTGATTGGGGTTTGATTTCTCGGCCGTGGCAATACTTAGAATTTTAATTAAACGTTAATAAGATATAATATTATTACGTAATATTTTTATTTTCAGTTTTATGGTTTTATTGTATTTTTGTTTGGTCTCTCTCTTTTCATTTCGTCTCATCGCCTTTCAGCTTCGCGTATCGTCACGTCTCTTTGCGTTTCGTCGTGTCTCGTCTCATCGCTTCCCGTCTCGTCTTATCTGATATAATGTATCTATATAAGGTCATCATTGCACACATATAGTCGAACTTGGTTATTACGTTCACGGATATAACGAGTTCATTACTCTAATGAGCAATAAGGAACTGGAGACGAATTTTTTTTTAATTTGTTTTTACCAATAATGACATTCAAACTTAAATATCAGAATAATTATTTATTTTTTAAAATTTAGTTTTCATGGTTAAAATAATTTTTAAAGTTTCAATTTTTCAAAGCCCGCCAAGATGCTCCAAATCTATGGCTGGTCGGTTTTGATCAGTTTTGAGGTTAGAATTTCAAATGTCAAAACAAGGATGAGCTTTTATATTTATATGGAATGTGTGGGACAGCACTAACCTCCCCACATACCGGAATAAACATATATTATTATTATTATTATTTACCGTAAATAATTTTATATTCTATTCATTGAAAACCACAACTAAACGTGAGTAACAAAATTATGTACATTTTTAGAAACTTTAATTCGAAGAATAATAATAGTATTGAGCATTAATATTATCATAATATCCGTATTGATAATTGATTTGTTCGTGAATACTCTAATTTCTTTCATTAGTAACAGTTTTTTTATATTGAACAACAATCATAGAGCTTAAAGTTTCCCAAACTAAGTTTAAAATTCGCCAAAACTAAAAAAAAATACATATTTAAATTACAAAACAAAATCTAAAAATATAAAAATGTCCGTACTAATCTGAAAACAGGATGCGCACGTGCTTCGAATTATGTTCCATTTGGACAACTCAATAAAAAAAATTCTCATCCAGGGTATTCAAAAAATACCACAAACATTTAGATTTTTCTCTATGGTCAAGTGGGCCGTACAAGATTGACAGGCGACTTGGGCCGCGGGTTGTGCAAGTAAAATTTTACAACTGAAACCAATAACAATAGCGGAAGCTAGTGATTTATGATAAGTCAGGGTATACATCCGAAACAATACGCACAAGCAAGTGATCGACGTTTTAGTGATATTTTTCTTGGAAGCTACGATTGAGGTGATGAGATGAATAATGCTTTAGGTGTTTTGACGTGGAGATTGAGAAACATGGAAGCGAAATCCTCAAAACAATCGTTCATTATAAATTTTATTAATAAATTCGAATATTTCTCTAACATTTTTATTTGCATTAGTGAATATATTGATAGTAGGTAGGTATGTACGGAAGATTTAATAAAAATTCAATTTCTGATATAACGAGTAACGGATATAAAGAGCAGATTTAGTCAGTCCCCTGTAGCTCGTCATAACCGAGTTTGACTGTTTTATAAATTTTCAATCTGACAACCAATAGGTTAGTCACATGTTTTTGTGCTGCATCTCCCTAACGAACGCGCCCATCGCGCTAGTTCTCCCTGCCAACTCAGTCACCGACGAGAGCTTTCAGGTAGTGACTCCCCTACGGGGGTAGGTACCGCCATTTCCTATATGTGACAGGCTTTTTAGTCTGCGGAAAATACGAGATATCAAAAATTAATAAAAAAAATAATTAAATAACGATTTTTTATTCCTGGATGTGGGGAGGTTGGTGCAATCCCACACGTCTCATATAGTTATAATTACTGTACATTTAAAAATCAAATTAAAATTTAAAATACAATTCTGTAACAAATCATCTTAGTAATATGGATATTTCCGTGCGTATTCGATCTCGAATACTTTCTCACTCCCGCATCGCTTCGTCCCTTACTAATTAGGGCGAAGGATGCGATTGGCTACCTTCTCACCCCCGCTATTTAGGCTTAGAGATGTGACCCCCTGGAAGGGATGTCACAGCTGACATGACCTATAAAAGGTCATGTTTTAGCTCCGGAGGGAGAGTTACTTCCCGGTGCCCAACGCGCCCCTTCAGCCACCTCCGGCAGGTCTGACACAAGAGATGCTTAGTTAATCGTCTGCTTGGAGTTCAGCTAACCCGGAGGGAGAGCAAATTCCCGGTGCCTAACGCGCCTCTCCAACCTCCTCTGCCAGGACTGACCCAAGAACCCTCTGTGGTTGATTGATGGGCAGTGAATACAGAGCTAGGTACCCCTTTCCCCCTCCTCTGCCAGGACTGACCCAAGAACCCTCTGTGGTTGATTGATGGGCAGTGAATCCAGAGCTAGGTACCCCTTTCCCACCTCCTCTGCCAGGACTGACCCAAGAACCCTATGTGGTTGATTGATGGGCAGTGAGTCCAGAGCTATGGTAATCCTTTTCTAAGGACTGACACAAGAACCCGTTGGGGTTGATTGATGTGCGGTTAAATCAGAGTGACGTGAATTAAGGGAGGTATTATTATGACCGAAGTGTCAAGTGTTGTTTTAAATTGTTATACTGTTGTATTATGCTAATTAACTTGTAAATTGATTAGACCCAAAATAAAGACTATTTCTGTTCTCCGTACAAAGTGTGTATTATTTAATTAACCCGTTACAATACCACAATAAAATAATACAAAAATAATGTGAAAGTAACATAATACATTGTGTTACGAAAATAAAATAAAGTAACAGTTATGTCGAGCGTGGTCCTGAGAGAGCTCGGGCCCAGCGCTCACTCGGGATTGGTGCTTGGTGCTAGTAGGCAGGATGTTTATCTCCAAGTTGTAGCCTAAAGTTTCAGATGTATTTTTATTTTAAATTATGTAAGCTACAAAAATATTTTATATTACTTTTTATCCTATATACACGGTGTCCGGAAATTAGTGAATCAGTGGAGAACTTAACGATAAACTTTTTTTTTCGATCTGAGCATACAGATTTTTTTTCTTTTTTTTCAGAAAATTATTGGAGCCGAGTTTTTACGCTTCGGTGCATTTCAAAAGACAATAAACAGATATTTTTTTTATATATTACAAAATATGTTTGTTTTTAATTTTTTTTTTTTATTATTATTTTATACCATCTTTGAAATGTGTCCCGATTCATATGGTAAATGAGGCAAATTTTTTATTTGTTTGATTTAACTGAAGTTATTCTTTATTTTAATTCTAAAATGTTAATTCATATACGACCCACCATAACATACATTGAATTTAGCTCTGCTCGGGGCGATGAGCACTAATTTATTGAGCAACGTGCACGATTTTTTAAATGGCCAAGAAAAAGTGTTTATTTCTGTAAATTTATTATTGAGTATAGTATCATAGCATTTGGGGGTAGAACTTCTACATCTGCTCTAGACCCAATCAAGGCACAGAATACGATTATAAAAATAATTATTAACCGTTTTAGTGCTATGCTTATTTTGCAAGTATGTTTATATATTGCTGCAGATATTCTGTTTTTTTTTTTTTTTTTTTAATATAGTATTCAATAAAAATGCAAAAACTTGGACAAATATCAATCAACTTTAATGATATTTTTTTTAATTATTCATGTAAAGAATGAAATTTTACGAATATTATAGTTCTAATTAAAAAATCGACTGATGTTTTTGAAAAAAACTTTTGTTGGAGGAATAATACCAAAAATCTCGTTTGTACAGTCATCTCAAGAAGAAGAAAAGAATCCGAAGATTCACTTTCTATTCGAAATATTTTATTGCGATGTACAATAATGTCTCTTCCGTCGTCACTGTCTTCATTTATGGGAACATCGTCCGTAGTGCCGCTGTCATTTAATACATTACGATCATTCGCAATAGAACTAACTTATGAAATGGTGAAAAATATCGATTCACTTTAAGGTGTATTTATTTTAACAGGATAAATAATAAATACAGTTATCAAGACACGCGCCAACCGCAAGATAGCAAGCTCAAATTGAACACATGCTCTCCTGAGGAAGACAAACGGCACGCTGAAAATTGCAGCACTACAGCGCTGCGTCGCAATTTACATAACTAAAGCTTACAACGCGATGGCGCTGGGCCGCATTCTAACCGTTAAGCTAACTCGAATTACAGACTCTAACTCAGTCTTTAATGTGATGAGAGTATTTTACGTTCGGCAGATTTACGCTAAAACAATCTTCACTCATCTTCATACAAACAAACATAAATACTATGTAAAAAGACTAAACACTCACATTACTAGAAATAGTAAAAAAGATTTACTCAAAATTCCTGTAACTCATACTACTTTTGGGCAACGGTATGTTAGATACTTTGCAACAAGAATAGTTAACATAAAAAATCAAATTCACAAAAAAAAGAAATATATAAAAAATTGGATTAAAAGTAATGATAGGGCGCTCACCCAAATTCGAAGTTACTGATATAACAATTTACTGAACATATCTTATTATAAGTGTGTATATTCATAGGTATTATAAAATAATTTTCAAAATTACTGCCTCAACACAGGCTAGCCTAGTGCCTAGTGAGGCGGGTTATGTGAAACTTCAACTTATAACTATGCATTTCTGTTCTTTACGTATTACCTACTGTTATTATATTATTTTCTTTATTCCTTTTTATATATCTACTTTATAAACCACTGTACACTTTATTATACATGTATTTTAATTATAGTTGCAAACTTTATTATACGTGTATTTCAATTATAGTTGCAAACTTTATTATACGTGTATTTCAGTTATAGTTGTAAACTTTGTTATACATGTATATCAGTCATAGATACAAACTTTATTATACGTGTATTTCAATTATAGTTGTAAACTTTACTATACGTGTATTTCAGTTATAGTTGTAAACTTTGTTATACATGTATATCAGTCATAGATGCAAACTTTATTATACGTTTATTTCAATTATAGTTGTAAACTTTATTATACGTGTATTTCAGTTATAGTTATAAAGTTTGCTATACATGTATATCAGTCATAGATGCAAACTTTATTATACGTTTATTTCAATTATAGTTGTAAACTTTATTATACGTGTATTTCAGTTATAGTTATAAAGTTTGCTATACATGTATATCAGTCATAGATGCAAACTTTATTATACGTTTATTTCAATTATAGTTGTAAACTTTATTATACGTGTATTTCAGTTATAGTTGTAAACTTTGTTATACATGTATATCAGTCATAGATGCAAACTTTATTATACGTGTATTTCAATTATAGTTGTAAACTTTATTATACGTGTATTTCAGTTATAGTTGTAAACTTTGTTATACATGTATATCAGTCATAGATGCAAACTTTATTATACGTGTATTTCAATTATAGATACAAACTTTATTATACGTGTATTTCAGTTATAGTTGTAAACTTTGTTATACATGTATATCAGTCATAGATGCAAACTTCATTATACGTGTATTTCAATTATAGATACAAACTTTATTATACGTGTATTTCAGTTATAGTTGTAAACTTTGTTATACATGTATATCAGTCATAGATGCAAACTTTATTATACGTGTATTTCAGTTATAGTTGTAAACTTTATTATACGTGTATTTCAATTATAGTTGTAAACTTTATTATACGTGTATTTCAGTTATAGTTGTAAACTTTATTATACGTGTATTTCACTTATAGTTGTAAACTTTGTTATATGTGTATTTCAGTTATAGTTGTAAACTTTGTTATACATGTATATCAGTCATAGATGCAAACTTTATTATACGTGTATTTCAATTATAGATACAAACTTTATTACAATAAAGACATATATTATATTACTATTATTACACAAATCTGTGTTTTTAGTTCGTGACGTTACTGTATAGAAAACCCCTGTTTTTATCGTGCTCTTCATTATTTTTTTAATAAGGCTCACCATGAAAGCACTGGGTCGGCTTTTAAAATTTGATGTGATTTTACGACCAGTTGTTGCTTACGTTCAAAACACTTAGTAAAAATTAGTATCAATTAGTTCCCTGTTTTCCTACTGTCTAGCCCGATTAAAAACTCCGTCCACGACACTGGATACAAGCAAGTGGCTCATTATGCTCATCCATAATTGGTTCTGCCCAAGTTGTCAAGGCCAACAACTTGAAGAATAGCAATTTGACGAATGTATTATGACATAACGATACATAATTACAATATACCGGTTAATAGCCGAGTGGGCAAATGCGTCGGATTACAATTTCTCTGTAAGTCTTTTGTCGGGTTTTTCGTAACCCGGGCATGTTTGTCTTTCTTTTAAAAAAATAAGTAAATTACTAAATGCAGTCAGGGTCGGTCCTATGCAGTCCGCTCCAGGCGCCGTCCTTCCAAGGCGCCGTCAAGGCGATAGTAATAATTACCTAACAACTAACACAGCGCCTTTGAGGTGATTTTACGCAAAAACGGCTCTATACAAATCATCCAAATATTATTTTGTACAGTGATCACGCGCGTATCTACGCGCCCAGCTCCTATAAAATAATATCAAATTGCAAACTCAAAACTATAAAAGCCACGGTATCGAAAGGTCGTCCTTTCCTAATGTTGGTAGGCTTGACTTTAGAAAAGGACGACCGGATGGTCGAATCCTTCGACGCAATGGTTTTTTCAGTATTGGGCCGCCCGCTCGTGTGGAAACCACTTTACACGTACGTTTTGGAACGAACGCGCCGCACCAGACCCCGTGCACTACGCAGAAAAGCACCACAATGAACTGCGCTGAAAACTGTTACCTTACTTTAGCGAAATTTACTTTTCTGCGGCCGAGCTCGTCCCGAAGCTTAATGGCCGCTAAGCAGGGCGAAAATATAACTCACATCTATCGTTAAAAACGTTATTTATATAGCTAGGTTCGAACGAAAGAGTGGGAACGCGTCATGTGAATTACACATATTGCTATCTCATTCTTCCAGCGGTTTTGGCCGGCCAATTTCTTTTAGTAAATACATGCGAACGTGAAAACGAAACGGTTGCGAAAAACAGCAGTACAGAATCCAGACGAGCGGGTAGCCCAGTAGTTTAGCCTACGGAAAAATATTTATTTATCGTTTAAAGCGCGATTTCCAAAGCGAAATTTCAAACTTCAAGACCGCTTCGCTCAGCGGAGACAAGGAGTATTGCCATTATTGCAAAGTCAAAAAAATAAAAAATCGATTAATATATTTTTTCCGTCGGCCACACTACGGGCCACCCGCCCGTCTGGGAGGCTCGTATGAATGAGTGGGACGGTTCCATTTGAATATTCGTATTGCTATCTCTTTCTTCAAATGGTTTTAACCGGCCAAGGAAGGAAACAAAAAAAAAAAACAAACAATTCATAATACTGGATACAGATGACGGTAGTCTCGTTCATAATTCGCGTACATAACCCTACACCATGATAGTATTTAGGACAGTCATACCTGTTATTTTCTGATATTACCTAATCTTGATATATTAGTTTGCCGGTATTACGTTATTTTCACCGTTCCCGGATATTAGATACACCTACTGAATGTTTGCATCGTGAGATTTCCCGGGGAAGGGGTGTGGGAGGGTCCCCTGTGTCGATAAGACTTTTTCATATAATTTTTGTATTGTTGTACTTTGTCAAAAACAGTAAATTTATGGTTTTTCCTTGAATAAAATAAAAAATACTGCTGTCATAAAAAAAGGTATCATAATCATGAGAGCGTTTTTAATAAAAAAAACTTTATTTATTAAGAAACCATCCAACTGCAAATTAACCATCGCACCGTTTCTCCGCAGGATTCGGCAGAAAAAACAGACCGCCAAACAATTTGGTCTTGGCACACACTCCTTCACATTCATACATCGTCTTATACAGATCTTTCTGTTGTTCTGACTCTTGACATGACTCAAGTATCTAGTTCACTTGATCGTGCCTTGTGCTTGGTAGTCACCGATTTCTTTAACCATTTACTTTCGCTTTATAAACACTCCAATTAAATGTAGGTAAAGTCAGGAACTGAAAACGTGATTTTTTCCATCCATTTTCAAATGTGCAAATATGCACATTTGACACCCGAACTTACAAAACTACACACAGCCTACCTTTGGCCGTAGAAAAATGCACGCCACTCAGTGGCGTGCAGTCTAAGAAAAACGACCAGAAAAAAAAAAAAAATCTGACTACATTTTTTTCCATTAATTTGGTAAGGAACACGCACGATATTTTATTCAATCGGGCACAACAATATGGCGGAATAGGATGGTAAATAATAAAATGCCCATTCAATATTCATACCGGAACTACACGCAGCCTACCTTTGGTCATAGAGCAATGTACGCCACTGCGTAATAAGTACTTTAACTACGCAAATTTGAATATACCTGCTATGTCATTTGTAATAAAATGTACTGGGTAGATGCTTACGTAAAACACTTAACACAAATAAACACTGGTGGAATGCAAATATTTCCAATTGAATGCAATTATGCCTTTGTAGTTAGATGTAAAAATAAACATGAACGCACACATTAAAATGATATTGCAGGTACTCTAATGCAGTGGTTCTCAAACTGGCCCACTGCATCGTGGCCTTAGAAGTGGAAGGGGCTTGGATTTCCTGTATTGTATTGAATCAACCGCCTAAAATTCGTGCCATTTGTTTTTTTTTTTTCAGAATGAGAATATTTATTTACTTATTTGATACAGAAAATATTTTACAGTAAAAGAACGCTTTGATTGTCCAACTGGGAAGTTCGCGTTTTGAGACAGTCAAATTGACACACTTAATTTATGTTACACAATGTCAATATGTCAACTAATTATAGTAGAAATTCAGTTACATAGTACATGGGAGTTGATTCCAGGGGCGCTATTCCCGTTCTATTTAAGGAAGATTCCTTAAGGCGATACAATGGGAAGTAATGCAAAATCGTGTGTTTTCGTTTTGAGAATTTGTTGGCCTAAAAATATCATAGATAATTTAATTAAATACTGCAAGTAGACCACACCTTGGCCTTTCATTTAACCGTCCATTTTTTTGGTATGCCTTTTTATAAGCTTAGAAAAAAATAAAGTATGAGACATTAAAAAAATGTTTAAAGCGCAAAATCTCCTACTCATGAACTCTTTTTCGCATATTTTCGTATTGTTCATTGTGATAAATTAAGTTTTTTAGAATATGACCGTAATTTTTTTTAATAATTATGTCTCAGCTTTGCAGAATAGAATAAAACACATAATAAATGTTTTTTTTCCGAAATCGAAACATGCGGCCGATGTACAGCGGGATTTTCAACCTTGTCGCCACCTGCATAAGGAGCGCGTCATTTCGTTAAAAATTTAGCCGGTGGATGGCCTTAACTTTTTTCCTTGGGGTTAAACTTTTCTTACTTAACTGCGGTTCCGGTTCTCTCGGATGACAGCTGTCAGTTTAATTCAACGAGCGACATTCATCAAAAATGTCAATATTTGCGATGTTTTAACAAGGGGAAAACTCAATATTAAGTATTTTACCAATTACGTTATTATTTACTTTAAACATAATTAGATAGTAAACATTATTTAACATTAGATAGATGTTGACATCTTAGACGATTCACGTCAAGCGCAAATTCAAATGTCACTTTTAGAACTACAGACAAAAAAGGTCATTGCTATATAATGATTCTTCGTTAAAAGCTTACTTATGGTATTTAAAAATAAAATAAAAATGCATTACAATGAATTACAACATAGTGTAATTGTTTTAAAAAGGTTTACTTCAAAATCTTATGTCACTTGAAGATATTTCATCAATTTGTATTTTCAAATAATCTCTTGAGAATCTATTTAGGATCTTCTTACTATGTCTCACCGGAATTCCGTAGTTAATCAAGAAGTCTTTAACCCTAAGGAAAAACATGAGGAGTCTTCCTTAAAAAGAACGGGAATAGCGCCCCAGAACTGTGATTAGCAATCACAGAGCTGATGACATTCGTCAAACTGTAAGAAGTAAAACAATAATGGCAAATACAATTAGCACAATAAGGTTATATGTATTACGAAAGTTGATTATAAATTTCTGGAGGATATGTATGTACGAGAATTTATTAAAAAAATATTTAACTGTTATTCAGTACATATTCGCTTTTTTTTATTTTCCCATCGAGAAGTCAATCATTAACTAATTTGAGCAGAACAATTAGGAACCCCAGTGAAAAACATAATGACTTTAAAAACGTTAATTTTTTTATGTCGTTATTTAATGCCTTAAATATTAAAGACGCAATATATGAACATTGTCTCTGCGCAAAAGTGCTTTTTGTCTTTTGGAATTATGCATTTTTCGTGCGTTGGTAGCATGTGTGTTTTGTTCTTTTTGTGTTGAATTTATCAGAACTGTTTTTCCAAATATGCATAAGAACTATCACTTCGTAAAATTGCTTTCAATTTTGAAATTCGCACTCAACACCGGCCGCATGTTTCGATTCACACAAAATTTATATTATTCCGTAAAGCTCGAACATAAATATTAGAATGTTTTTTTCGGTCATATACTAAAAAACTTTATTTACCACAATGAACAAAATGTGGCTTTATTTTTTCTGGGTTTATAAAAAAAATGTCTCTGTCGTACATGATTGATACCGACAGGGCACTGCGCCATACATTTCAATTGGCGCTAGCTCACGACTCGGGGGGGAAGCGGGAGCGGCGCGACGTACTTCTGCTATACCACAAGCGGGACAACAATTCAGTAGCTTCTCGGTAAACGCGCATCCAGTAAATCTATGCACTGCGTTTCGATCGTTAACGCGCCATTCATCATTTGAGTTCAAACATGGAGCGGGATATGAATTTTCGACTAATAATGGAGGTAGAGAAATAAGCACGCCTTTATAACTATAAATTACCAGCATATTCAGTAAAGGGGACAACGGAGAAAGCTTGGTGTGCAATAGGAGGACTTCTGACAAATGGAGTAACGTGATGGACCAGTTCTTGGAATGTTTTTTTTTAATTTTATATTCGGTACATTTGCCGGAATTTGACATCATCTCTGGCCAGTTGTTCCCTGTCAGCAAAAAATGTTACGTTCGATGTAGGGGTGGACCTAAAACCACCTACTTTTTTGTCTCGTTCGAACGGATAAATAGCATACCAGAGCCTCGTCTTCACTTGATTCTCTCGACATTTTTCGATTTTGACTTTTATAGATCCGATAACATTCAGCGGTAAATGTGATAACAGAAATCTGCAATACCGACAATTTACTACCGGCTACAAATCGCTGCAGACCCGTCAGAGAGTCGATGGAGGAAAATCGCGACACATTTCCTACATTTTTGCTGCACCCGATTTATTTCGATCCCCTACCGGACTGTCAGAGAGCGGCCAAAGTCCAAGCAGTGTTCTGCTTGCAGTATTTCATTAAATAATCTATTTCTAGGCCATCAACTGTTCAAACCAAAAACAAACGATTTCGCTTTACTTCGCATTAATCGCCTGAAAATATAGTCAAGGATTAAGAGTGCCTTAAAAGGCGACTTTGATAGATGGGAAGGGGGGCATTTGAATATGATATTCAACAGAAGCTTTTGAACGGTCACTAGTGGGTAGAGAATGAATGCTGTTCAACCTCCCCAACACATAATACCTTGCTATCGATTGAAACAGACCAAACTAAACAGTTCTTGATCTGGTAGAATAGAAAACATAGCATAATTTACGGGGTCTCTTTGCTGTGGAGCTGATTTGAGCCTCCCCTCGTTATTGGTCATCTATATTGAAGCCTAGGTACTTCCTTTCCTTTGATGGTTTACAATTTATTATTATTTATTAAACACTAGCTAATATGTACCCGGTCTTGCCAGAGATTTTTTTTTTAAATTAAAATTTTTGTGAATTATTGGTTCTCGTTTGGGTGCCATAATTGATTTGACAAGAAATTGATGCCTTGTGACGACTATGACATTCTCTAAACAAAGAAACACTTGTTTGAAAATTTATATCAGTTCAAACAAACCACCTTTTTTAATATGTAATCTATGGCTAACCAGAGTTGTTTATGTATGGGATAACCTCAATGTAACATGGCGGGTTTAATGTTTTTCATAGTAATTTTAAAACGTTATAGTAACAGTTTTACATATTGGATTTCATTCAAACTACTCTCTAAACCTTCCCAGCACTAAACAGTGCTATTTTCAGCGAAACTGGTCGAGCAATTTTCTAAAAAATCGAGAACACACAAACATTCATTTTTATATATAAAATAAATAATTAATATACAGAAATTAATTATTTATTTGAACAATTATTATTGAATGGTTACGATAAGTAAAGATTTTTTTATAAAATAAAACAATAACTTTGTTTTACATCACTTTTATTCACTTCACAATAAAAGTGATGTAAAACAAAGTTATTGTTTTATTTTATAAATTATAATGTCACATCACCAAGTTACCGCTTCATATGAAAAAATAAAAGATTTTTTTAGCAAATGTGATGGAGAGTTTAGGAAGATTTTCTGGAAGTGTGAGTTTACAAATTGAAAGGTGTATTGTGTTTTTTGTATGTTTATATTTTGGAGGTTAGCAACTAGTCATTTTTTTTTAAACTTTGTTTAATGATTTAAATTCTAAAAATATTATAACTACAAGTGTAAATGAAAATAAATTACAAAGTGTTAAATATGTATGATGAATCTTCGCGTCTACCAGCACGGTGCAGTGCAAAACAGTACAGTGCAGACACGACAACATTAGTTGCGTTGCATAATGGGTTGTTTTAGAACAATTTTTTTCGCTAGGTGCCGCATGTGAAAGACAGTCCCAGTAGCTTGGGAGAAATGTCAATTCACATACATTTTCTACGCCATTTGTGTATTGTATTTTTTTTTGTGTACAGTGCCAAGAAATGCACATTTCTCGCTCTTCCTGTGTCAATTGTGGTCAGAGGTGCATAAATGTGGAGATAATCTTCTCTACCCAGTGAGCGGGCTCCCTATTGCTACTGTACTGCTTTTATTTATTTTTATTTAAAAGTATTGTAATTTGTGTTTTATGTACTAGCGGCACTTGCCGATGGTAATCTTAGATTTAAGCCCGCTCACTAAGGTGATAGAGAGTATAAGATGGAATTTGGACGGAGACGGGGGGGGGTCGGTTCTGGAGATCCAGCGGTCGAGGTTGGAGATGGAGGGATTCGGGTTCAAGTCTAATTTGGAGTAAAATGTTTTATTGTGTATGTGCGTGATTTTCCTTTTAATGTAAATTAAGGTGCCACCGCCGCGTGAGTTTAAACGGTCATTTCTGTAAAGGGTATAATTTTAGATATTGGACGAAGATGGTGCATTTAGGTGAGATTCATTTACAAGAATAATGTCTAGTGTATGCGTAATAGCGAAAATTTTAGACCAAAGACCTCTTGCGCTGCCTGTTTAATAAATAACTTAATTTTGGTTTTGCGGCCAAAATACCCATCCAAACCGAATAATATATTTTTTTTAATTAAAGGTTTAGTAAATATCTAGTACGTGCGAGAAGTATTTTATTTATTTTTGTTTTAAATTACGAAGTACTCGTATATACTATGAAAAAAAAATCCTTTTTCTTAATTTTAGAGGCAACATAGAAAATTATTTGCGGATTTATCGTATTTTTTTTATTATCATATTTTCTATATAAATATTATTATTTAAATAAAAATATAAAAACATGAAATGTTTTTTCGGGTCGATATTTTTAATTATGTACGGAAAAATTGTGTTCCAACGTAAATTGGTCGTTTTTAATTTAATTTAAGTCCACAGTAATGCTCATTTTTAATATTTTTATTTTTTATTTTATATTTTCAGAGTAGACGGGGTAAAACTAATTGAAACATTATCGACTAGAATATTTTGACAGTGTTGGTGGACTGTTGGTGACTTCTGCGCCTGCGCATTTAGTATGAACACATACTATGGTAAATGCGCAGCATCGCCGTCAGTTGGCGTCAATAGACGCAAATATTTCTGAAAACCGAGAAGGTGGACAACGATACACTGATTGGATTAATTGGATGTATATTCGGGATACTTTACCTTTCACCCAAAATTTACTTGAAACAAAGTTGTTCGAGAATATTTCCTGTATAATAACATTACCAAATAATTCTATACTCAATGTACTAGCAATATATAGACCACCAAATCTTAGTAAACAATCATTTATCAATGAACTTTCATCAATATTAACAAAATGTTCAAACCCTAATGAAAATATGCTAATATTTGGTGACATAAATATTGATTTGTTAAATTATATAGATCCTGTGATTATTCACTATGAAAATGCTCTTTCAAATAACTATTTTACAAAATGTATAAACGACGTTACAAGGGAAGCTATAGCAAATAGTAAAATGACACGAACATGTTTGGATCATATTTTTGTTAGATATAATAGCAAACACAAAGAAACTGACATACTCTACGCATGTGTTTGTGACTTCATCATTGCAGACCACTTTACAACAGCTGTGAACATTCCGTACTATAAAACTAATAAACGGCCTATAAATAAAGGGCGGAAAGTCTCAATTTTATCTCAAAAACGAATAGATTTTTCAATTAGAAATTATAACTGGAATGCTTTGCTTCAGACAAATGATTGCAATAATTTATATAGTCAAATAAAAAGCAAGTTTAACGAAGTATATGAAAATAGTAAAATATTTATAGATGTAAAACCCAATGCAAGACCTTGGATTATAAAAGAATGGATGACAGAAGATATTCTATCACACATTAAAAAACGAGATTCTTTATTTAAGCGGTGGAAAAGCTCCCCCAACAAATGCAATTTATGAAAAACAATACAAATCTTTTCGTAATTTTGTTACTAAATTAATAATAAAAAGTAAAACAACCTTTTTCAATGATAAATTTAAGAATAATTTTTCAGATATCAAAAAAACATGGGATGAAATAAATAAAATTCTAGGACGTAGGACAAAGAGTAACTGTGACGATGTAATTAGTAGGTTTATGTTAAAAAATCAATCTGCGGAAAATGTTACAAACCAATTTGTTAATTATTTTTCAGATAACATAGCCTCAATGGTTCATAAATGTGATTTTAAGGCGTCTAATATTGTCCCGACAGAGTCACCGCAAAGTTTGTATATACCACGAGCATCACTCGCAGACATACTGAGAATAGTCAAACTTCTCAAAAATTCAAAGTCCCCTGGCATAGACAATATCCGAATGTTTGACATAAAAAGACACATAGATATTTTGGGTCCTATATTAACCCATCTGATCAACACAATTTTAACACAAGCTGTGATACCAGATGAACTCAAATGTAGTATTATCAGACCTATTTACAAAAATGGGAAACATACTGATATAGGAAACTATAGACCGATTAGTATATTACCCGCTCTAGAAAAGATTCTTGAAAAATACATATCTTTAAAACTAACCAAATACTTGGAGTGCTTTTCTTTAATAGATCCTAATCAATTTGGTTTTCAAAAAAAAAAAAATACTGAAATGTTACTTCAGGATTTTTCTAACTATATAAATAATGAACTGAATAATAAAAGACATGTTTTGGTACTGTTTATAGACAATTCAAAGGCATTTGATACTATAGACCCGATGAAATTGTTAAATATTTTGGAGGCAATAGGGGTAAGAGGAAACTTTCTCAAACTATTCAAAAACTTCCTAACCAACCGCCAAATCCAGGTAAAAATATCAGACAAATTTAGTAAAAGAAGAAATGTCAAAACAGGAGTTCCACAAGGGTCAATTTTAGGTCCAACGCTCTATATTATCTTTGTATCACTTATGAACAAAATATTCTCGTTTGTTAAACATTATGTATACGCTGATGATACAGCACTTATAATATCCCATGAAAATTTGATACTGCAATAAAATTGTTACAGGTAGACTTTATTTCTTTATTAAAATGGTCACATGACTCTGGTCTAATAATCAATGCTAAAAAAACGAAATTGATGCATATAAGATCCCCGCATGCAAGGTACAGAGAGGCACCTGTAATCATATCCCATTCATTTAATTGCATTCACAATAATACCAAACAGCCCTGCGCGTGTACAAGTATCGAATTAGTCAACCAGTACGTGTATCTAGGTGTTACGGTGGATTGTAATATGAAATGGGACGTACAAATTTCCAACCTCTGTAAGCGACTTCGAGCCATTGTAGGAAGACTCCACAAGATAAAATTATACGTGCCTATAAAAACTATGAAACTAATTTATTTGTCTCTAGCAGAATCGACTATAAGGTATGGTATAACTTCTTGGGGACACTCCTGTAAGACCAACATAAAACATTTACAGCTGATTCAAAACGCCATGGTAAAATTGTTAGTAAGTAAAACAGTTTTTAACCAAAGGCGAGACATTGATATCATGTACAAATCAATTAATGTATTACCTGTTCGTGGTCTTTTGTGGCATAAAATTCTACTGCAACATATATCTGAAAGTCCGTATAAGACAGTGGTGGATCATGTACACAATACACGTTTCACACAAAATATAGGAATGATAGTGCCAATATTTCAAAATAAATATGGTCAACGAACCCTTGAATACATTGTACCATTTATATTTAACAAATTGCCGTACGAATTTAAAACAATTGTCCTATGATGAAATTCTCACTGATGTTAAAGTGTTGGCTTTTGGAAAGTAACCTTGTGTATTGATGGTAACAAATATGACGGTCTCCATGGTTGTATAGCTCCTAGATATCTGGTGTACTTACTGTTACGGTGTTACTATTATATTTAAGTCTATCCTCATTGTAACCAACCTGTACTGCTGTTTTATGTATATATCTTTTAAATTTTTATTTCTTAATCTATTTAATACTTACAGATGCTTTGATATTTCTGATATTTACGTAATGTTTTTATAATTATATTTTTGTAATATTATATTTTTATAATGTTGATATTTTTAAATATTGACATTTTTATAATATTATTTAAATCGGTGTTATAAGATTGGACTCTAGTATCTCAATAACAAATCTGTAATGCTTTTACCATTATTTTATCTCTTTAAGTTTTTTTTTTTTTCAACTTATGTACAGCACAAGATGCATGCGCCTAAATATAATAATTTTTGCCCTACATTTGTATGATGATTGTAATTTATTGTTGTATTATATTATATTGTTGAAATAAACTCCTGCTGACAAGCTACTTGCAGTGGCTTAGCGGGTATAAGTTCCCACTGTATATAATTAATATTATACAATAAAAAAAAAAAAAATAAAAAAAAAAGAAGAATTTTGAAATATGAAAATGAATCGCTTATTTTAGTCACACCGACACGCCCATTATTCAATCCCAACGGCTGCCCTCGAGAGTACCATAATATTATGTGTCTTTTTAAATTCAAATTAAAGATTTTACAAAAGTGTTTTCATGTTTCAATTTGTTCCCGTATCCAAGATGGCAATTAACGTTACCTAACATCTCTAATTGATAGAGCTAGCAGATTCTTCAATAGTGACCAGCTGCCAACCCTATACAAATCACAAGTACGTCCAACAGTTGAATTTGTAAGTCACCTCTGGGCTGGAGCTCCCAAATACTTGATAACCCTGTTGATTATGTTCAAAGGAGGAATCCGTTGTTAACAGACCGAATGTCATCTCTAATGCACAGACGCAATGTAGGTATGCTGAGTCCGCTCTACAGATATTTCAATGGAGCCTGCTCGAAGGAGCTAGCAGCGTAGATCACCTCCGTGAAACTCGACGAACACGAGCGGAACATCTGTTCACAGTTGATGTTGGCTTCATGAGAACGGATCGAACAGTACGCTATATCGATATATCCGATATGCGGCGGTATCATAATACGTACATCTGTTCCCAATATATTAATATATTGGTTACGGCCGACTGTTGCAGTTTCGTTCGTAAAAAAGATGGATAAATCAAATGTGAGCTATGGGCGCGTAAGGTTTTTTTTTGTAGCACTGAATTTCTTGGAACGCTAAAAAATTGTTTATCAGTTGCGGATATGGATGTATTTTTGCACTTTGGTACAATAGTGACGGGACACTGACATTCTACAATGTTTTCTTCAATAAAAATCAGTTAAATTTGAGTATAAAAGGTCTCGAAATTTTGTATGGCTTGCATACAATATCGATTACCGCCCATTGAACCTCAATCTGACTACTCGTGTGACAAATTGGGCTTTGAAAATTGAAACTAAAATTATTTTAACTACTATTTGTCCTACTCGGGTCGGGAACCTATCGCATCGACATGGCGCCTCCAGGCGTCCCTGTCCTGTGCTACATTTACAGCATCCGTCCATATTAGGTCCAGCCTCTCCTCGCACAGCCTCTGGAGTTGCTTCTCCCACCTGTGGCTGGAGCGGCCCACTGGATGTCTTCCCTCTGGAATAGCACTCAGAGTTGTCAGTGGAATTCGACCTTCTGGCATTCTTAACACGTGGCCAAGCCACCTCAGTTGCGACTTTTCTATGAAGAGTAATAGTGGTTCGACGTTAAGCTCCCATCTCGTGACTCCTGCAACTCCTCTCAAAATCACTGAGCTGTAAAGAGGACGCAGCACACCGCTTGCCGCCCTATTCTAGGCTCTATTTCTCCGTTTTTTTTATATCGACTGTGGATTGTTCAATGATTATTGGAAAATGGCCTTTTTAATATCTTATAAAATAAAAAAAAGTGTAAATTTGTCATAATATATTAAAAAAAAATCGATTGTGAAATAAATTATTCAATGTGTAGATTTAAAAAAATTATTTTTGATCGTTCGTTTTCTTAGATAAGGTATATGTTTTCAGCCATTATATACTGCACGCCACTGGTATACATTTATTTTTGTTAAAAAAGCTGTTTGTCATTTACAACTAAATAAAGATAAAAAATAAGGTTCTTGTTTTTGGTGAGGAAATTTCGCTCAAATAATAAAATATTTTTTTTATTTTTACCCCGCAGCAGTGAAAAATAAAACAAAGCAGTTGTGTAAAATTAGTTCCACGTAGTAATACATCTTGATAATAAAAGATAACTCAGGGTTTATGGAAACAGAAAAAGAAAGAAGCCCATTAACAATAAAGGACTGTTACAGTTGTTCCTGGTAATATTTTCATATTCAATTCAGGAATAACTTATTGAAGCTTATGAACTTCATTGTAATATATTTTTAATCATTGAAGAAAATATTAACAACTCTCAAAATGAAACATGATACCGAAAAGACAGAGAAAAGAAAATCGTAACGGTAGCAGCTGGGACTCGAACCCAGTACCTCATGGTCTATCCGGAACCTTGCGCTCTAATCCACTGAGCTACAGCTACCTCAATCCTTTCCGTCATTTTTATCGGTATCGTTCATCGATTTCTAAGAACTGTTAATATCATCTTTAAATAATTCTCATATATTTGATAAAATGAGGTCCTGGTTCGAATCCCAGTTGCAACCGTTATAGTTTTCTTTTGTGTCTTTTCGTTTTCATGTTTCATTCTGGAGTTATTGAACATTGTCTTGAATGATTAAAATGATATTTTAATTTTTGCTGGAATTATTCATGAATATTTTCAATAATTTTTAGATTTGAAGGAGGGTGTAATGCTACGACCACACAATCGACCGACGTCCCAACGCGAACTCGGTTTGGAGTCGGGACGCTGGCCGATCGTAAAGTGACTATAAAATGGGCAACTACACGATGGGCCAACGCTCCAACTACGAACTCCAAACTATTGATGCCATTTTAACTAAAATCGATCGATCTACCGATATTCATAGAAAATCTACCGAAATTTATAATATTATTGACACAATTCGTTTCTCGTTAGGCACTCATAATACTGGAAATAAATAATATCTATCCAAGATATAATAATTATCAAATCACCGATCCTTTGTTCCTCGAACTTCACAATACACCTCGTCAAAGTCTTTTAAAACTGTACGAAAAATGTAACGAATTTCAACTTTATAGCCCACACCGCTTGTCGATAATTATTGCGCCTATTTTAGCTCAGTATTTTATTTTTACGTACAGCCTGAGTCGAATTGCAGCGCAAAAAATAAAACAAATAGCCCCGATTATACATCGGATTACATGCATTTCGCCATTGGGGTGATTTTCATGAATAACGGCGCTATACAAATTATACCATTACGATTATTGTTTGGATAATATGTATTATGCACATTTGGGCATTTATTTGGGGGTTAGTTGCATATTTCAGTATTTTTTCGTCTATATCAACATTGTTCAGTCATGTTTTATTCTTCACGCAGCACGTCCGCCAGAATGGCCTGCCGAACTGTTAGAGTATTACTGCAAGGCCGAACTCATACTGAACCGTCAATGTGTGGAGGGTGGTTCAGTTCGGCCAACTAGTTTGAAGGTTAAAGGAACTACTCCTCAACACGATCGCCCAAACGATTGGATTGGAAGGTTGGGCGATCGTGTGATCGTGACATCACGGTAAGTTTGTCCCTGGATAGAGGTGGGTATTGTGACCATGGTCAGGGTCAATTTAGGGATTTTAATGTTATTCTGATAGCTTGCGAATAATATTAAATTCAGTTTAAGAAATTTAACTCTGGATGAGGATTTTAGCTTCCGCGCTTTGTTTATCGGAGTTTACGATCTAGAAACTGTGGTGGACGATTAAACACAACTCTTAAGAATATAAGTCGAAATTGTTTACGTATACGTAAGAATACGTAAGAACCTCCGAAGGTAGCGGGTTCAAATCGCGGCGTGCGCAAGTAAATTTTATTTAATTAATTTGTGCTGTTTCACAATTAATTCATTTAAAAATAATATGTAGTATATTTTCACACATTAAAGAGTGGAAGGTACTCTCAGTATCGCCCTGGTGAAAGATCACCATTCAGAATTGAAACGTTGCTTGAAATGGCTTTTAGCCGTGTTTGGTGACCAGATCTGAATAGCCAGGTATTTCCCTACCTTCCTCTTCCCCTCCCCAATACCTTCAGCCTCACAACATTCCCCAATTGGAAATGCCATAGTCTCACTGGCTCCAGATGGTTGGGAGAAGTTGGGACTGTTGTGCGGTATCCACGTAAAAAAAGTGGGAGTTTTGATAAATTCACGTGCCTCCAGTGACGTATTATTTGAAGAGATACGTGTTCTCGATGTTAGACAATTATACATAAGAAAAATTATATTACACACACAAAAACAACGTCACCACTTCCCATCCATAGACCACTATCACGACACCCGTCATTCTACAAGTAATCCAATAGTTCCACCTACGACCATGGCATTCCTTGCTCAAAGTCAATTTTCATACTTGGTCCAAAAATGTTTAACATATCCGATACATGGAAATCGAAAAGTACAATTGTTCTGCTCGAATTGGTCTATGATTGGCTTCTTGGTTTAGGGAGAGCCAAAGGGGAACATTTGCTGACTGACAGTTAATTCTTTTGCTTACTTACTGAATAAAACATATTTAATGTGTTTTTCTGTACATTTCTTTATACTTAATTATTACACTTTTATATTACTAATTGTGTATTATATTACAATACTATGTCATTCATAATATGAACTAAACTTGTCAATTTGATTGTCCTAAAACGGGATTTGTTCTCAGTTGGGCAGTCAGAGCCTTTTTGTATTTTGTTTAATAATGTGTGAAAAATAAAATAAATAAATACATGGATGAAAGTTGAACGCTCAATACAGATCTCCATTCTGTTGAAATTATAAAAAAACAGAATTATCGAATCTAGGATTTTGAAAACATGTCTAAAATTACACGCAAGTGGAACATTGTCATTGAACAATGTCTCATCTCTTCAAGAAACCAATAAACTATGTATTCATTGACCATGAACTACTGAAGGCCATCGTTTGACGAATATTTGTATTTGGCGATCAGATAACATTAAGTACTGAACTCTGATAAGGGCGGGGAAGACATGACACCTCCTTGTTATTTCAGATTGTGCAATAGCCAAATTACAGTATTTTTATTTTTAAATTCATTTTTATTTTTAAGTTAAATTTATTCATGATATTAATAATTCAAAGATTTAAAAAAATGTATTTGAACAATGTAAGCGCGATGCGAGAGATTAAGAAAGGGACACTTTGATGTTTGGACACGTGGAGCGGATTAACGGACAAAGGAGCGCCGGGAGAATGACGTGTAAGTGAATGTAGAAGAAGTCTAGGACGCTCGAGGAAGACATGGCACGATCAAGTGAATCAAATGCATACTACAGACGGGTCATGACTGAAAAATAGAAGAGTATTATTGAGACGATGTATGAATGTGAATGAAGCAAGGCGTGTGTAGAGGCAGTAGTTTCGGGAAAACGGTAATTTCCGTATTTAGGAGTAAGCGTGGTCGAGGGATAAGGTTCTCCACTACGAAGTCGGAGGCCGCGGGTTCAAATCCCTGCGTGCGCAAGTTAATTTAATTGAATTATTTTGTTTTGTTTCGCAATTAAATAATTAAAAATAATATGTAGTATATTTGCGGCACGTTCCAAGGTGGAAGATACTCTCAGTATCGCCCTGGTGAATGACCACCATTCAGAATTGAAACGTTGCTTAAAATAGCTGTAGCCGTGTTTGATGACTAGATCTGAATAACCAGGTCCTTCCCCTCAACATTAACTAACCCCCAATTGTGGAAGACATAGTCCCACCGGCTCCGGGCAGTTGGAACTCTTGTGCGATATAATAATAAATAAAAATCAAAAGAAATTCGAAAGTGTGTTGTGCACAGGGGCGGCATTACGAAGGGGCGGCCGATTCAATCCGATTTTTCTTATTGCATTTTCTGGTCGAAATGGATGGTTTTTGTATTACAGATAAATTCTTATCTCTCGATATGTGCGCAAACCAAACTGCGCCATCGCCTTATCAAATAGCCGCACCCAAGTTGGCAACCAACGTTACCCCTAACTTCTTTACTTCCATCAGCACACACTACACCAGGCTAGGGTAGGCAGAGAGGATGGACCGCCACACAAACTCCGTCTCAACACACACTCCTTGCTTTATTCACATTCATACACAGTCTTCTGACATTCTGTCTCCCGGTAAGACCCCCCTCGAATATTACCTGTTTCCTGTCTAGTCGCGTCAGGCGTTCACGACTACTTCTACCATTCACTTTCACTTCGTACGTTCTCCTTACGTTCAACTCTTCGTTCATCCGCTATACAATTCCAAACAATCTAAGTGTCCCTCTCTTAATCTTGCTCATTGTCTACGCTAACATCAGCCTAGCATTTTTGTTGTGTTTCTACATTTACAATCCACGCACGCGCCTCAGGGATCGCATTAACTCCTTTTACAAGTAATGAATTCGTTACACTTTATGAATGTCATGAAATACGTAATTAGAATATGTATTGTCGCCTGCAACTAAGGAAGGAGAAGAGAGAAGAGACAGATATATCATAGATAATAAATACGCAAAGACTTTGCTGAAATATGCGAGTTTTCCACTCCACAGTGAATATTTACCTAATTTTTATCATTTTATTTTATAATTTATTTCACACTGGTTACATATCTAATTTGCTTATGTTATTTTTTCATAATTTCGCATGTATTATGCTTCGTAAATCGGTACCGTGTACTTGCTCTACCATTGTAATTTTTTTTTTTATTTACATTTTATAAAAGAAAAAAAATACAATGCAAAAAATATCGAACATAAAATGACATTGAAGAGGACTGTAAATTGAACTGATCTCATTAGCTAAGTTGGTTAAGCGGTTGCCTCGATAGGCAGAGGTCCTGGGTTCGAGTCCCAGATACGACTGAATTTTTTTTTATTTTTTGTAATTTTTTTCCGTATTCATATTTCATTTAGGTTATGTTAATATTATTTTTTACAATTATTAAATATTAAAATGAGGTTTTTAAATCTCAATAAACATAATTAATAATTAATAATTGAATATATTCTTTAGACTTTTATAAAAAGTCGATAGATGTCTCATATAAATAAAAAAAAGGATATTAATCCGAGACACTGTCTAGTTTGCAATTGTGTTCCTTAGGAACGTTGTAATCATTATAAAGATAGTTGCCCATAATATGGGATAAACAGTTGAGAATAATATTAACAAATCTTGAATTAGAGATATGATATTAATTAAAATGACATGAATTGAACTGGTCCCATTAGCTAAGTTGGTTAAGCGGTTGCGCCGGATAGGCAGAGGTCCTGGGTTCGAGAACTGAAATCTTTATATTTTCTCTCGATTTTTCCGTTTTCATATAGGTTGTTTTTTTTAAATTTATTTTAGCAGGTAACATATTTATACAGCTAGGAATAAAGTGATCTAAAGTTCTTTTTCCATATTTGTTTGTATGCTTAGGAACCATTAATTCTTCATTAAAATTGAGATGAGTATTGTAAGTGTGTTCTAGTCTATTTGTATTATATATAGGGTTATTAATGTGGTGAAATATAATTTTGTACCACAGAAGTGATCTAACTGAAAGAATTTTGAGACTGATAAAAGTATGGAATATTATCTCTTTGTTCGTATAAACTTTTATGAGCTAATCATTTAACCAATGAATTATATATATATTATATTACAAATAGTTGTCACAACCAGTGGCGTGCACTTCAGAGAGGCGGAAAATCTGTGCCCACCTTAATAAAATGAAGTTAAAAATAAAACAAAGTTTTAAAAAGACAAATTTCTGAAAAAAATATATTTTTTCCAAAAATGTCACAATCGTTATAGCGTAATGAAATGTTTCTACTTAACAAAATTCAGCTCTTTTTGCAACCCTTACTCTGGTTGATGCGTAATAAAAATACTGTCTTCATCAAGGCAGTATTTTTTAGCATTATCAAATGGGATACACGGCACTGTCACTCCAAAAGGAACTGTATATCGGCCTATATGTACAGTACTATTTTCAAGGCCACCAAAATATTTAATTTCACACAATCGATAAACTACAGCCCACCCTTGGTCATAAAGCAAAGCGCGCCACTGAACACAAGTGTAATGTATTATTTTCATGTAAAGGCCAACTATGGCGTAAATAAATAAACATTTCAAAGGAGGGCAATTAATACTGCTGTGGTAAGTAAAAACACAGTAATTATCAAAATTAGCAAAAATGAATTGAATATGGGAAGTTATTAATAAAAAGATAATATTGTTTTTGACGTTATCGCAATTTCATAGCTGTTGGTAAGTAAAAACACAGTGTCTCCGTTTCTGTGAGTAAAAACACAGTTTCTACGCTGAAGTTACTGCGTTTATACTTACATTTGCAAACATACTGTGTTTATATCTACCATCTTAAAATGTATTCCCTCACTGCACTGTCTTTCACTCTATGGCGGCGTCCTAACTTAGATTTACGACTTTTGAGTGGAGTTTTCGTTGTATTTTTCATATTTCTATTGTTACAAAACCCTATTTATGCGTAAAATATAGATGCAAAGAAGCAAACTTCTCGATTTTATCTTTTTTTTGTAATTCAAATAATAACTTTATTATTTCTTCAAAATATGTAAAATCACTTTGATGAATTTTAATACTATAGTTAAGGACCACCTAAGATGTTTAAGTAATAATAATTATTCTGAATTTGCCAACCATATTTTGACATAAATAATGGTTTAAAAATTTTACACTCGAATACAACTGATTTACAATTAGATAAATTTGAAATTTTAGAAATAAGAAAAAGTGTTAATAGTCGATTAAATATTATTAATAATCAAATATATATATTTAAATAGTTATCTATTAAATTTATTTAAACATTAATAACTGTATTTGGAATATTATTACTATATTGAGGTGATTTTTCACAAAAACGGCGCTATACAAGTCATCCAACTATTATTATTATAAATTTTATTATTATTAACTATTATTATTTTATTTTTGTACGATGTTGTTTTCTTGATTTTATTTGTATTAATAATAAAATAAAATTCTTTTTAAAATTACATTTGTAATTACTTACTTACCTACTTTCATCACTTGCTGTTACTTTTATTTATGTTTGTAATTTGTCTATTCTTACATATTTTTCTATATTTACTATTTGTCTATACTTGTCATTATTATTAAATATACTGTGTATCAGGATGTACACCACAGGATGAGGGGAGCTTCGCTTCGGAAACATGTTGATATTTATATATTAAACAGGGGTGTAAACAAAAAACTCCTTATTAATTTTATTAAGATATTAAACAATATATAGTTTTTACCGTACAGCAGAGAAAAATACAAAGCAGTCAAGGAAAATTAATTACATCTAGTAAATAAATATTGATAATAAAAGAGAACACAAAAAGAGGAGAAAAAAAAAATCTGTAATGACGATAAAGGACTGTTGCAGTAGTTTAAGGTAATATTTTAGTTTCGGCTGAATTCATGAATATTTTCTATATTTTTTAAATTTGGAGGAAGATTGTTAAAGTGAGTTATTCCTGGATAGAGGTGGGTGTTTTGAGAATGCTTAGTGTTCAATTTAAAGATATTAATGTTTTTCTGATATCTTGCTGATCAATTAAGTTAAATTATTAAACCATTTTTTTAAATTTATCCCTCCCCAGCCAATAATAGCTATTTTTATAAAACCACGTCCATTATATATTTTTTTAAAATAATACTGCAACAGTGGGTCGGTCTTTCAAATTTGAAACTAATGAAATTTAACTGAAGGTGAGGATTTTAGTGTCCGCGTGTTGTTTTAACTGAATTGTAGATCTTGAACCGGGTGGTGGATGATTAAAATCATGCAGACCAAGCGGTTTTTTTTGATAAATTCACTTGCAGTTCAAAAGTCACCATAGACCTCCATCCTCTTTTATAAAAACGCTTAATTTTCGAATGCATTTAACATTAAAGAAATGGTATGGTTCTGAAAACATGGCTAAAATTAGACACAAATGGCTCATTGCCACAATATCACTCTACTCAAGAATTAAATATGCATTTATTGATCCATGAACATACTGAAGGCCATCGTTTTACGAATATTTTTATTTGTCGATAAGATAAACACACTGCTAAAGTCTGATAAGGGCGGGGAGACATTATATAGGTTTTTTTTATTTCAGATTGTCAAATTAAGTAAACTACTTTTATTTTTAAATAAAACTATATTCTGAAAGCCTTACGCCATTAATAAACCCAAAAATATTCAAACAATGCTCTAGACCCTGGTCTTACACACAGTTGTACCAATACCATTGTATCGTTATAACATAATATTTATAAATAAATAAAAAGTTAATTAACATCGTACCATTACAACATAATGTTGTACCATTACCATTTTATCATTATAACATAATGTTTATAGGAGGTTTGTAAGGTCAGCTTGAAGTGGAATGTTGCTATTCATGGCCTTTTTGTATTCACCGAGGGTTACTGTCTCACGTATTACAGTAGGCGGTACAATATTCGAGAGGACAGGGAGCCATTGCAGTGGAGGGGAGGGAGGTGTTCCACTCACCGTGCGCATAGCAGTATTTAGTTGCACATCGATCTTCTTGTACGCACACTGGAGCGCAATATACTGCTACCGAGTAGACCAAGACAATGGCAGCTGTGCGTGGGGTGTTGGCACCGCAATCCCAGCTAGTTTACTTATGATGTTCTGGGCGTCTCGGTCTTCTTGTTACGGGGAACGGCTGCGCGGCCTGTTTCATACAAAACTGAATTTTGGATTTAAGGTCAAAATTCTCACTCAAACTGAATGATTTTTTTTAATCAAAAGGTATAGCAAATATCTAGTACGGATTAGAAGTATTTTATTTATTTATGTTTAAATTATGAAATATAGGCCATTAAAGAAATAAAATTTTCACGATTTTAGGGACAACTTTGGCAATTATTTGAGGGTTTCTAATCCGGAAGGCAGCCGCAACTGTTTTTGTTGCATTTGCTTTTAATTTCCAGTAGGAGACGTATAGTTCCATGACAGTTAGGTTATTTTCAGCGGAGTCAAGGGATTTATGTTGGACTGTTAGAGCAGTATCATCTGCATAAATCAATTTTTTCCCCTTGGTTTCTGCGAGGTCTACTACAGACAAATTGAAAAGGGAAGGTGCAAGTACCGATCCCTGTGCAACTCCATTTCCTATTATAGTTCTACTTTTCTGAGATCCTATATGGACTCTCGTGGTGCGATGTGTAATCAGGGATTCAATAATATGAACCATTTTCACACAAATTGTAGAGTTTTGAAAGTAGGGCTTTCCGCCAGACGGTGTCATGTGCTGCTCTTAAGTAAATTAAGTAATTTTTCTTTGGAAACCTGCCGCCTTGTCAATATAGGTATATACAGATTGTTTTTTTTTTATAAAATTGTGCTTAAAATTACAATCTCATGAGATGTAACAATAAAAATTAAATTTGAAATAAAGTCTTGGAGAAATAGTAATAATAAAAACTTCTGGTATTTGAAGATTTGCCACTTTTAGCTATAAAAACTTTATATATTCGTGTGTTGCATAACTACAGATGACATTTGAGAATTTGCCACTTTTAGCTATAAAAACTTTATATATTCGTGTGTTGCATAACTACAGATGACATTTGAGAATTTACCACTTTGAGCTATAAAAACTTTGTATATTCGTGTGTTGCATAACTACAGATGACATTTGAGAATTTGCCACTTTTAGCTATAAAAACTTTGTATATTCGTGTGTTGCATAACTACAGATGACATTTGAGAATTTGCCACTTTTAGCTATAAAAACTTTGTATATTCGTGTGTTGCATAACTACAGATGACATTTGAGAATTTGCCACTTTTAGCTATAAAAACTTTGTATATTCGTGTGTTGCATAACTACAGATGACATTTGAGAATTTGCCACTTTTAGCTATAAAAACTTTGTATATTCGTGTGTTGCATAACTACAGATGACATTAGAGAATTTGCCACTTTTAGCTATAAAAACTTTGTATATTCGTGTGTTGCATATCTACAGATGACATTTGAGAATTTGCCACTTTTAGCTATAAAAACTTTGTATATTCGTGTGTTGCATAACTACAGATGACATTTGAGAATTTGCCACTTTTAGCTATAAAAACTTTGTATATTCGTGTGTTGCATAACTACAGATGACATTTGAGAATTTGCCACTTTTAGATATAAAAACTTTGTATATTCGTGTGTTGCATAACTACAGATGACATTTGAGAATTTGCCACTTTTAGCTATAAAAACTTTATATATTCGTGTGTTGCATAACTACAGATGACATTTGAGAATTTGCCACTTTTAGCTATAAAAACTTTATATATTCGTGTGTTGCATAACTACAGATGACATTTGAGAATTTGCCACTTTTAGCTATAAAAACTTTGTATATTCGTGTGTTGCATAACTACAGATGACATTTGAGAATTTACCACTTTGAGCTATAAAAACTTTGTATATTCGTGTGTTGCATAACTACAGATGATATTTGAGAATTTACCACTTTGAGCTATAAAAACTTTGTATATTCGTGTGTTGCATAACTACAGATGACATTTGAGATTTTACCACTTTGAGCTATAAAAACTTTGTATATTCGTGTGTTGCATAACTACAGATGAAATTTGAGAATTTACCAATTTGAGCTATAAAAACTTTGTATATTCGTGTGTTGCATAACTACAGATGACATTTGAGAATTTACCACTTTGAGCTATAAAAACTTTGTATATTCGTGTGTTGCATAACTACAGATGACATTTGAGAATTTGTCACTTTTAACGCAAGATTATTCGGCTTAATAAGGAGATAATATACGTAGATTAAAAATGTCCTTGAACACTGAAACAGCTGTATAATAAAAAATAAAATGAAATACTAGCAGAACTATTGCGACGTACTCATTCTTATCAATATTTAAAGATAACAATGTAGATATGTAGGTGGGTAGGTAGGTAGGTAGGTAGGTAGGTAGGTAGGTAGGTAGGTAGGTAGGTAGGTAGGTAGGTATAGAAGTTTTCTTATTGCATTTGCTGATCGAAATGGATGATTTGTTCGTGTTGTAGATAAATTCCTATCTGTC
>JAHDVE020009034.1:0-64413 GCA_022606495.2 Halesus radiatus
TCATAACTGTCCGTATTGACTTTCTTCTTATTCTTTTCCACGGGACAAGGGTCACCCCGCAGATTTCAGTTCGAAACAACATAGCGGAACTTCAATCCTATCAGGGGCTCTGTGTTGTCTTCCCGGGGGTCTTCAGTTGGGTGTCCTCGTTTTGATGCTTAATGGAATCTTGCCGTTTTCTCTAATTCCTGGAAATACTTGTACGTCAGCAAAAATGCTCTTAATATCGGTTGCTTCTGTTTTCGATTTTAACGAATTGTTTTAACCTCCCGGCCTTTGGGGTATTATTCAAAAAGTAGATAAAAACATCGTTGTTTTTTCATTAGATTTCGTAATACATGTGACTAGTGACGTAACTTGTATGGGAGAGACGAAAATACCCGAACACATTCGAGCCTCCGCTAACCTCGAAATACTAAACGAGATGACATAGGAATAAACTTGACGTATCCGAATGTGTTGTAGGTTTCGAGTTTGTGCCTGAACGTACGGGATACGGCTTGTTGCGTTCGGGCGATAATACAGCGGCCGTATCACGTACGTTCGTATGAACGTACCCATGAATATACCCATACGAACCTAAAAATTGATAAAACATAACATTTTGGCGCCTTCATCCACCGTTGAACCAACCCTTTGTGTCATACCAATGACACCTTGAAGATGAAAAAACTCTGTGGTTATATATTGCAGTTTCGAAAAGAGACTTCCTTCTCCGCTATAATAATAATTTGATCATTTTTATAGCGCCGTTTTTGTGAAAAATCATCTCAAGAGCGCTGTACAAATATTACTTCCTATTATCTATCTAATTGTGCACCAACGGGTACTGAATAACACTCACCTGGCAGGTCGCTTCAAATGAACACAGCTTTATTAGATAATTTAAGCTTAGAGAAGATATGATTTTTACAATCGCTATTTTATCATCCTCTTCTATTGATATTACATTTATTAGAAGATTGGTGACACAAGAAGAGTTGGTATTTATTTGAAATATTAATAATTTTTAGGACTGGAGAATATTTATAAAATTACCTTAAAAAGCTTAAGAAGTTTTTGATAGATATGTGCTTTAGTTCCGTCAACCTCCCGTATGTGTTGAGCTTCTAGTTTAATTTGTTTAAACTAATACGATAATTTAAGTATCCGAAATGTAAATGTGAAGATACGTAATACCTTGCACTTTTGAGTAGCCCAGCTCATTAATAGACTAATCCTTACTCAATAATGTTGTTACTTCTCGAATGTGGTACTTATTTTACGCAATAACTCGTGATTCCACAACCGAGCTAACACGTCAAAAAGCACCGGTTATATTCCTGAAAAGGGGTATTTCTCATTCCTCCTTGTCACATTCGGCCTGTATTTTTTTGCTCTCTATTTATTGTATTCACATTTCGAATTGCATCTGCCGATTCAAATTGGAAGCCATACATTCCGTCCTCCTTTCCCCCGCAATCCAGTATTATACATGCATCTTCTTTATATATAAAAATTAATGTTTGGCTTTCTGTCTGTCCTCGATTTTCTCGAAGATTACTCCACCGGTTTCGCTAAATATAGCACAGTTTGTTCTTATTAGTGCCGGGAAGGTTTAATGAAATCCAATACGTAAAACTGTTGCTATAGCGTTAAAAATTAGTATGAAAAACATTGAACCCGTCATGTTGTATTGAGGTTAGCCCATAGATATACCACTCTGGTTACATAATCCAAAGAAGAACATTTGTTTGGGTTGAATATTTTCAAAATGGAAAGCACAAGTAGACACCTACTTAAGAACTATATTATTTTAATACATTTTGAAAAAATAAACGTTTGGAATGAAATAAAATTTTCAAATGAATGTTTCTTTGTTTATAGATAGTAATAGTCGTCACAAGGCATTACTTTAGCTGTCAAATCAATTATGGCACCCAAACGACAAGCAAGAATTCACAACTTCATTTATTCCAAAAAAAAAAAAAAGATCCCGAGCAAGGCCGGGTACTGTGTCCGGGTAATGTTATTCGTGACTTTTTGTCTATTAATATTTATAACGACAAATTTATGGACGGGTTTTCAATAAAACTTAAAAATACTATCACATATTTAAATTCTTAATATTGACAAGTAAATTTACATTAATTTGGCTTCTATGTGACCTTACTTTTTTAAAAATAATTCTGGTTGTTTTTGTATGTATCGCGAATTTTTTTATGATTTTTCTGCAAGCCTTTGCCACAATAAAGAACTGCAGTCCACTTTATTATTTTTTTTATCAATAGTGACGTTCAACCTTAAATACCAGTTTTTTTTCTACAGTTAGTTTTCATGGTTAAAATAATTTTCAAAGTTTCAATTTTTCAAAGCCCAACAAAACGCTCCAAATCTATGGCCGGTCGATTTTGATCAGTTTTGAGGTTAGAATGTCAACTGTCAAAAGAAAGATGAGCTTTACCTTACATAATTTTATATTCTATTCGTAGTAAACCATAACTAAACATAAGTAATAAAATTATGTAATTTTTAGAAACTTTAACTCGAAGAATAATAATAGTATTGACCATTAATATTATCATAATACCCGTATTGATAATTGGTTTGCTCGTGAATACTTTAATCTATTTCACTAATATCAGTTTTTTTTATGTTGTATAACAATTATAGAGCTTAAAGACACCCAAATTAAGTTAAAATTTCGCCAAAACTAAAAAAACATTTAAAATACAAAACAAAAGTGAAAAATAAAAATTTTCATACTCATCCTAAAACAGAATGCTCACGTGACGTCAGATGTTCCAAATGCAATGGTACCAACATAACAATGTGTTTTGAGGAGATGATTTATAAATTCTACGTATATTTATATAAAATAAAAGTTACATATTCAGAATCGGCGTTAGCTGATCTATATGAATACATATTTTTAAAGCCATTATATATTTTCACTGGAGTTTCTTATTGTGTGGAAAATCAATCATTCATGATAATCTTTATAGAGTAATAGAAATGCACTAGTAGCTAATAATTTGTTTTCAATACGAGGTGTGTTCAAAAGAAAAGGTGAATTTTGAATTTTCGCGGGCTGTGTACATTGGATTATCGATTTTTTTTTGTTATGTTGGTACACATATGTTTATCATATGTTAGCATTATCAGCCATTTTGGATCAGTGGTTTGTTTTTGACCACTGGAACACAGCCCGCGAAAATTTAAAATTCACCTTTTCTTTTGAACACACCTCGTATATAGTAAAGTGAAACTGTAACATTTTCGCAATTTCTGTTATCATGGTCATTTCTTTCTACTCTAATTTTGAGTTAAGTGGAGGATTACCTAATTATTGCTCATCTGCAGACATTATATACAGTCGGGTTAGTAGGTACTCCTTGAATCTAAACAGTTTTAAATATATGAATTATTTTTGTGTTTAATTCGTAGAACTCCATTTAATTAAAAAAATAATTCAAATTTAATAATGCTATTATTAAATTCTACAAAGATTTTAGTTGTTTGTTATTGTGATGTTTAGCTGTTTCGGCGTTCAAGGCCATTTTAAAACTGTGGTTAGGCCACGTTGAGATGACTCATTTATATGATTCTGTTTACCCTGTTAAGAAAGGAAGTGGGGAAGGGGATGGGTCCCCACGTTGTGGCTCCAGTGTTAAGAAGGCCCCACGAGGGAGCGTCGGTGTTAAGAACCACCCACGTGGGCGTCAGTGATAAGAAAGGAAGACAGTTCAACTCACCTTGAGGCCAGAAGCAGGGCTGATCTCAGGTTCCACCATGGTTAGCTCAGCTGGTAAAGGCATCTCATCTCTTATCTCTAAGTCGTATGGCCGGCCGCAGCCTTATATCGGGAAAGGTAACTAACTACTCCAATGAGAGATGCGTGCTTTCTAGTCGGGGGTTTATTTGCAGGACAACATTTACAGGTAATTACATACGGGGTTTCAAAACTAGGGGCTGATCCTAATCTAATCTGATTCCTGATAATCTCTTTCTGGTGAATCTCAAACCGGGCATGTTATTCGAAGGGCACGTTATTACAGCACATAAAAGAGGGTGAATCAATTCTGCTTACATGAGCGGTCGGCGACAGTAGTCACGATTCCTCCAGTGTAAAAATGTGCAGAATAGGGACTCTGGATTTCACACGTACAATGGCAGGCAGGACGCAGCGAGTTTTTGCACTGGTCACATTTAGGTACGATGCCGAGAATAGCAAGGCGTTTACAATGTACTGATGCAATAGCGGCAAGATTGCCAGTTAACTACGTAGGGGGTTAACTCCTCACTGCACGACCGCAGGGATGTGTCTCGAATCGTGATGGCGGCTGGCGGGCGATCGCTTGGCGAGCCCACGCCGTGATGGCGGCCGGAAGCTATGTCGCGTACCTGTTTCATTGGTCAAAAGCAACGATGGTCGGCCGGAAACGTGCCGTTATTGGTTGGAGCGCAACGTTTAGCAACCAGCGGCTAGATTTAACTAGCGACTAGAGCAATATTCTTCCAACGACTAGATTCTCCTAATTGTGTTACGTAACAACTCCTACCCAATTTTAATTTAATGGTGCCTAAAATGATTTATTACCGGTGAAACCGATTTACTAAGACACCAATTGTCATAATGGATTCTCCGTTCTATGATATTATTTGGAATCTGTTTTCCCCCGCATTAAACGCAAGGTTTTCTTAATTGTTTTATATACAGCTGTCACAATAATAAAAAAACTGAAATTCTTGCGGAACTTAATAATAACATTATTAAATATGTTTTGCATTCAATAACAATTAAAATTAAAATAATATTTAAATGTTAATATCTTGCATCGTTTAAGTCGTATTTTTCATATTGTGCTAATATTTATAAAAATGTGATTTGATGCCGCGCGAAAATGTGCAACCGTCTAAGTCCACTGCACCCGCCAAGGTTGTCTACACTTTTATCGATGCCATTATGCGCTGACAAATTCATTACGCATTGACAGAATATATTTTAATTTGTCATTATCACTGAGTGGTAGATACTCTCAGTATCGCCCTGGTGAAAGACCACCATTCAGAATTGAAACGTTGCTTGAATTGGCTTTTAGCCGTTTTTGGTGACCCGATCTGAATAGCCAGGTATTTCCCAACTATACTCTTCCCCTTCTCCTTACCCTCCCAAATACCCTCAGCCTCACAACATTTCCCAATTGGGAATGCCAGTCTCACTGGCTCCAGACGGTTGGGAGCAGTTTGGACTCTTGTGCGGTATTCATATAAAAAAAATCACCGAGGTTCATATCTTTCCCGAGGTTTCTCACTACCATAGTCAGCATCCAACGACAGATAGGTGACTTCACTACAGTATGTGAGAGCTTTCCACACAGGTTCTCCCAGTGGGACTGGCACAGTACCATAACCTTTTTATTACATTAAGATTGCTTGTCTAATTTGTTGTTTTTCTATTTCCTTCCTTTGAGAAAAACACTTTTTTAAATTTGGATATTGGTTGCAGTCAAATACGAACCCTGAATATAACTAAAACCGCCAGTTCTCGCGACCATACTATTTCTCTAATCTGCACTACTTGAATTTTTTTATTTATTTTTTATTTTAGTAAATAAAACATTCAATATGCCCAAAACTTACATACGTGAATGTTACATAGCAATAATAATCAATAAATACAATAAACAACAACAAACATTATCTCGCAAAAATGACAAATAAGTGAAAGGTCAAAAACATACGAGTATTGTAAAGTAGGTGTATAAACTAACTCTTTATTGTCACCTGTGCTGATGGTACACTGTTTTGGTACTTAATAAAGGCCATCATCACATCGTGTCATTAAAAATGTATATTTGATTGTTAATGCAGTGCGAGTTTTTTAGGGATGGAACATTATCGAATGAAATGCTGCTGGTACTTTGTGTACATTATTTTAGTTTAAACGCCACGTCAACCGACGTCAGTAAAAGCGGCGGGTATAAACTCGCCTGTCTACAGACATGGCAGACGGCCCGCGGGAGGCAAGGGAGGTTGCCCCGAAATCGGTTGGCATGTTTTTATATACTGTTAAGACGAATGTGTAGTGCTTTTTGTGTTTTATTTATTTAACTTTAATACGAGCTCCCAAACCCATCTCCATCTCCATCTCCATCTCCATCTCCATCTCCATCTCCATCTCCATCTGGTACATAATGATCGTTAGATGTCGAAAATAATCCATTATTTCGCCCTAACGGAGTGCTGGTCCGGTCGGTATTGTCGATGCATGCAGTTGGCCTCCGCCTTGTAATGCCCGGAGCGCGGAGAAGTGTGGGAATCCAATTTGGACTCCAGTTTGACGTCCGAGGGCATTACGACATTCGTATGGGCTTTTATGGGCTCTAATTATCGATCATAATCGCATCCAGCCCACAAATGGTTTCATTCTTCGCTGCATCCAGTTTCTTCCGACCCACGTGTTCCGCATCTAATAAACCCATCCCACCTCATCTAAAGGGACCAACGTCCCTTTATGGGTTTTCTTTTAAACCTTTGCATCAAAATGCATCTTTCTGTAATGATGAGCTTTCACGAAATAGTCAGAGCTGATCGATAAAGATAGCGACGCGACGCACTTTAAGAAACCTCCAAAAGAACGTGCATCAGTTCCATCCTCGCCGAGACCAATTCAATAACAAGTACTCGTACATGGGGCGTTTAGTGTATTTAACATAATGACTACGTGGACTCTTTATGAAATATTGGTCGATTTCTACTAGTTGGTTTCGTTGCGTAGTTTTTCCGCCTTACGTTTTTGGTTCACGTAGATATCGTAAGCGTAGGAATGTCGATGGAAATCAATGGAACTAACAGTGCCAGCGCATTGCCTCACTTTTTCCAAATACTAAATCGTGAGCCTGTACAGAATAACCTGTCCGGTGCATCATAGACACGGATGCAGAAGACTTGAATATTAATGCATCATGTTTCAACTTAAATTGACTGTTTATAAATTGAAAGAAAATTTAAATGACCGTTAGCCATGTGATATATTACTTTTCAATATTGCACATTTTGTATTTAATTACCTCCAAAACCCCAAGGTTATTAATTTTGCTAATAGTTTTTAACGTTAATGTTGAGTGATTAAATATAAACTAACAATATGAAATGTATTTTTACCTGCTCTGTCTCCATATTATTTAAATTATCTTTTAAATTAGGACATTATTTTTAATGTTAACCCGGCGAATCTAAATTTGGCAATGTTTGTCTCTAATTTAAAATTTTGTTTTTTTTTTTAGGCATTACTGAAAAACACAAACCAGGTCGAATTAAGAAACATATCCACATATTACTTCGGTGGCGGAGGAAAAGCACTGAGACCCATGGTCGCCATGCTCATGTCCAGAGCCGTCAACCTGCACATATACAGAGGGGAAAACAGGTGAGACTCTATTCATTCTTCTAATTGACAGCCATGCCATCGTCGCCACTATTAAATTCCACGTACCGATGAGGAACACAAAACAAAATGTAACATTTTCCTGCAACTCGTACACAACCAACTATCAGTCAAAACCACTAACCAATAGAATGCATGATCTGGGCAACAAGTTTGGAGGTGTTGATATATTTGCTGACTTCATTTATAAAATAAAGAGTCATCTATACCAGCCCTGATTCAATGTAGCTTCAATGATATATTATGTTATATTATTGCTCTGTTTTATATGACTGTTAAACGTTTTAAACTATTGTTCACTTTACTGTATGGTTTACTAACTCTATGTATTTATAATTTTCGATAGTTATGTACTAAATTCTCGTGTAAAAGCCCAGATGGGTGTATACTCAAATAAATAAATACATTAGCCTACATATCACCCTGCGGTTGGTTATTACACCTTCTGCACAAATGTTTGTAATTTTTATATTTAATTTTTTGTTCTTTATTTAATTTACACGCACTGATTTTATGTAACTTTAACTCCATGTAAATTCTATTATCACTGCTGAAAACCAGTTGCACTCCGGCACTGCGGCTCCGGAATGTATAGCTGACCCGTTTGTCAATACCAAAACTATATAATTTGATAAAATAAAATATGTAAACTGATAACTTATTGACAAATAAATGTTTTTTTATTATTTTTATAAACAATAATTATTAATCTAAAACACTCATCCAAATTGAAAAAACCTTCCGAGCAAAGATAAATGTCGCCGGCAGGACTCGAACCCGCACCCTTCTAATGTCCGGTCAGATGCTCTACCGTTGAGCTACGTCGGCTTATCGCAAACCCGCCAAGTTAATCAATATATACTAGTGTTCCATTCAATAATTACTGTTTTTATTATATTTTCACCTGTAAACAACCATTTCATTTTCATTTGTCTCGACGCCATCTATTTGAGGGATTTAGCCGTTACAAGCCTCTCTCATACTAATAAAGTTGGTTGTTTACAGGTGAAAATATAATAAAAACAGTAATTATTGAATGGAACACTATTATATATTGATTAACTTGGCGGGTTTGCGATAAGCCGACGTAGCTCAACGGTAGAGCATCTGACCGGACATTAGAAGGGTGCGGGTTCGAGTCCTGCCGGCGACATTTATCTTTGCTCGGAAGGTTTTTCAATTTGGATGAGTGTTTTAGATTAATAATTATTGTTTATAAAAATAATAATTGTTACCCTTTGCACTATGCACAAAAATCTTGTCTTAAGTTTTAAAGAACTTTAGTTTATCAATTAATAAATGTTTTTTTATTTATTATGTCAATGGTCTTTTTCTGCCGAAATGTTTCAGGACGAAATAGTTTTGGAAAGAAAATAAGCCATTTAAAAAAAAATTGTACAGTTTTTCGTTTCATCAATAACCTTTTTTTATTGTCACTCAAATCTTGGATCAAATCCCATCAACCCCATCAAAATGGCAAATTTATTCATATGCCAACAAAAGTCCGGCTTTTTTTAATGGAATGAAGTTTGTAATTTAAAGCCAATCAGAGATACTTTAAATTTGTGTCCCAAAGTACAGAACAAAACCTACCCAAATTGTATGCATAATTTATTCTCTCTGATTTTGTAATTTAGAGCCAGCGAGATATACGTATGTATTCAATTTTTATTGGAATATAATATTTTTTTAAACATTGAAGATGATTTTATCAAATCTCCAATGAAACATGAAATAGAATTGTCACATAACATAAAATATATTCATATTTCATTTGAGATTTGTTAATATTATTTTCAATAAAAAAAATTAAAAAATTACGCTGAGGTTTATACAAGTAAGTTTCGATAAGTTATTCCAATAAAAATTGAATATTAATCCTAGACTTGTAGAAAAGGCAAATAGATGTCCCGTCATATAAATAAACATCGGGTAGGTATATCCGAGACACTATCTAGATTGCAAATAAATTCGGGTAGAACTTGCAGTCAATGTAGAAAGATAGCAGCCAAAAATATATGGAAATCAATTGAGGATGGTATTGATGATGTCGATAAAAATGACGGAAAGTAATTAAGTGACATACCTCATCAATCGGTTAGAGCGCTGGTCCTCGATAGATCGAGAGGTCCTGGGTTCGTGTTCCAGATGCGACTATTACTTTTTTTTACTTTCTCGTTCATATTTCATTTGAGATTTGTTAATATGATTAAAATAGGATATGTTTTATTTGGAAATATCGTAATGAATGGATTTTTTTTTACATTCTCATGTTAAAAATAATCAGTTTAGTTTTAATAGTTTATTACCACTAAGACCAGGGACGACCTGAAAATTTAGCATTCTTTTCTAATAGAAAGATGAGTTTAGTAATGAAAGGAATCGAAATGACAATCTAGTCTCCTTTAATGGAAGCAATCTTCCCAACAAGCCCTCCATTGATATGCTTGGTGTAACCTTAAGTGAACAGCTCAGGTATGGGGGCTCCATCGAAGCCAGAGTAAAGTTAGCCTCTCAGAAGCTGGGCGTATTGTAGAGACCCGCAGATAATTTAATAGTACACAACTGCTGACTCTGTACAAATCGCAAGTGCGCTCCGCTGTAGAATTCGGCAGCTACCTCCTGGTCGGGAGTCCCAAAATATCTGAAAAAACCCTTGACTGTGCAGAAACGGGCGGTCCGTTTGATAGATTCGCCTATCTTAACAAATGGATTGCAATCTTTGGAGCACAGGCGTCAGGTGGGAATGCTGTCCTTGTTTTATCGATATTTTAATGGAAGATGCTCTGATGAACTAGCGTCATTGATTACTTCGGCACCGGTGCATAGTCGGGAAACACGCCAAACACGCTCCTAACATTTGCATACGGTTGATATTTGTTACATGAAAACGGGTCGCTTTTACGACTCGTTCTTGTGTTCAATAGCACGGCTTTGGAATGATCTGAAGGCCTCTGTGTTTCCTCCCTTCTACAACATGGGTCTCCTCAAGACCCGAGTTCACTCCTTCCTATCCCCTAAAAGACCCTCCACACAGCATCCCCAAAGATGACATAGGCCTTGAGGGAAATCATTTCTCTCAAGGCCGCCTGTGTTGAGTTACTGTAAAATATATATATATATATGTGGTTCTTTCTTTCATTGGGGGGTTTAATTTGTATTAGTTATAGCTTGGCAGTGAAGTCGACTAGGGATGATATAGGCAACTTGTATTGAACATTTTTTTCTCCTGTATTACAACTTTGGTACATCATTTTACAAAAGACAGTTCCGGCGCGATCGCGTGGCCACCACCACCGGGCAACAGTTACCGCTAGTTAACCGCGATAGGCAGCGGTTCACCTCATCGTCCTAACAGATTGAACAGTCATTTTCAAAACGACATGTGCTACAGCCAATATCGCAAATATTTAGCGACAAAAACCTTCGAAAGCGTTCGGGTTTTAGCCAATAGAATAACTTGGTTTACAGCTATTTTTATTGTAATTTACAACCGGATGTTTGAAAAAACCCACTATCTAAAAGAACGAACAATTTTTCATTCTTGAGCACAACATAACCGTTAAAAAGTTCCTCACCATTTTAGTGAATGCGTGCATTTTCTTTATTGCGTCTATTTTTTTTAGTTGTAACATCTAACGTTAGTTTATGTGAAAATATACTCGTAATACCATAGACTAGTAGTGTCAGCTATGCGGCTATCTGAGGTGACCAATCCGTGTGAATTGTGCGTAGGTGTCTTGTTGTGATAGTTCATGTGAGAATATACTCGTAATACCATAGACTAGTAGTGTCAGCTATGTGGCTATCTGAGGTGACCAATCCGTGTGAATTGTGCGTAGGTGTCTTGTTGTGATAGTTCATGTGAGAATATACTCGTAATACCATAGACTAGTAGTGTCAGCTATGTGGCTATCTGAGGTGACCAATCCGTGTGAATTGTGCGTAGGTGTCTTGTTGTGATAGCAAATTACCTGAACATTTGTTGATTTTTCATCAAGGATGTTATTATACTGAAGAGTTAATAATACTGTTAGATATTTATTATTCTTTGATTTATTCTTAAATTAATCATCATTTAAAAGAGCTTTCTCGGTGCACACGGAGTTTTTACCATTAGAGTCTGCAATACTAAGAAGCCCTGAAACTTTGCTTCTTTTATTGACGTCAGAATGAATAGACTTGCCTTAATGTACCATTTCCTCGGCTAAAGACAAAGGTCATGTGACACTTATTTTGGCACCTGCCTAGTTCACTGCCGTCCACATTGGTTTCGCGTGTTTCTGACTGTGCTAAGCAAATTATAAAATATTTGTAAAAGAGTCAAAATAAATACTCTAACAACATACTCGGTTTTTGTAAACAAGCCGAACCTTTTTACCTATCTGCTGTTTTAATTTAAATAAATTTGCGGCCTAGTTCGCCCCCCCCCCCCTCTCTTATTTTGCTTTCGTCCCATTGCATATTAGGGCATCTCTATTTGCTCTGTGTCTTCTTCCTTCTAAAGACTTCAAAAGACGTATTAAAATATGGATTATGGACACGGGAAGGAATAATATAGATATGATGTTGAAACAGAACAGAGTTTAACGGTCACGGTATGTTTTCTTCTAGATTTTAGAATTTTTATCCGTTTATTGCATTATAATTTTCCTAATAATATTTTAACATAATTACGAAAACTTACTTAAAAAATTCAACAAACTTACAAAATACGAGTACTTGACCTAATTTATAATCCATGCATAAAACCATGTTCAATGTGACCTCAGAACGGGGTCCCAGTAAGGTCACATTTTTTGCGACTTTTGTAAAACATTATGAAATAACTAACTAAATAAAAAGTGCAAAGAAATTCTTTCCCCAAACCTTCTTCAACTTTACTGTTGACCACTGTTCGTTCGGTTCATTTATCCTGTCAATAGAGTATAGTCTTTTCTAATACTGCCGTAATTTGCTATCTATGGCCTGGTACTTGTCGCATATTTTGATAAAAACAAATTGTTCCCCCTTGCGACGAATGTGGGCCATATGACAAAGGGGCTATGACTAATTTATGGATGTGTGTCTGTTGCAGCGGCCTCCTGTTCTCCCAGCGACAAGTGGCCCTCATCAGCGAGATGATCCACTCCGCCTCCCTCATCCACGATGACGTCATCGATCAGAGCGACATCCGGCGCGGTAAGCCCAGCGTCAACGTCCTCTGGAACCACAAAAAGGTAGGACTCTTTTCTCTAAAAGCACTCGTTACTTTTCAAACACACGATAAGAGAACTCCTAGAGATGTAAAAATATGTTTGGCGGAGTTTAAAACCGCGCTGACTAGCAGGAGTTCATAAACATAAGGAGATGATCAGGTAGTCGGTGCCTGGGATCGTTAAGACATTAAAATAAGAAGAATGTGAATGCTTAATCTGTCACTTAGCGTCAATAATAATATCTCTAAGCATCTTCGATTCTTAAGATATCTCGTTTATTTCGTTATCGATTTATTTGCTTTATCAGTAATTTTAAGTCACAGTGACAATCCATTACCGCGATGTCTATAACAACGCTTCATTCGAGACCTCGTTCTCAGAACACGTTTTTAAATTCCATGTGAAATTTTCTTCACCTACTAAAATATATTGGCGTGGGAATGACACTTTCAAGTTCACAGGTATGCACTTCCCCATAAAGTTATTCACGGTAAAGCATACTTTGCAAAGAGTATATTCTTGATTTAAAATTATATTCGTATTAATTTTCCCGTTCGTATTTATGACCCAATACGACATTGCGGGTTTCGCACTTTACCGCGCGTTCTATTCTTGCGTGTGAAATTAATATTCCGTTAGCGTTTTCATTGCATTATCGCGGTAATTATTATTCGCAGGAGTAACTTATTCGATCCTCCCACAAGTATGTATATGTTCCTTCGTTTCCCCGTTAGTCCTGATTTTTATAATGTCCTGCGAAAGTAAGTTTCAAGTCAAGTAAGTTCCAGGAATTTTTTAAAATTAATTTTAATCAAAAGAAAGACAAATATTCCCTGGTTACGAATAACCTGACAATATTTGAAAATATCCTACTACCATCACAGTAAGCGGAAGATGTTGCTTGTCTCGTAATGGAGGACTTAGCCAGCCAAGGAATAGAACTCACGACGCCCGGGAGAGACCCAAACGCGATGCCAACGTAGCCACTGACCGGTCACCCAGATGTGATATATGTATATCGTAATTTCGAATAAAATATCCCTTCTCAAAATGTTTTTTTTTGTCACTTATTTATTTTGTTGTTTTCAAATCATATCAGATCGATTTATCACGGTTGGTGTACACGAATTACATACTATTAATACTATATTTCTATATACATATACGAATATAATCCTTTGCCCCCGAACCTATATCGTGCGTCACGTGAACCTTTTCGTGTCGACCACTTGCCTAAATAAAAATTAATAGCATTTATTTATCGGTTTGACCTTGGGAATAAAAAAATGATTCCGCCCTATAATTGATATTTTGCATGGTTTCCGATTTACGTTATGAGTCCACGACCAAATGTTGTTTTTTAAAACATAGAAGTAACGGATGTGAGTTTTGATAAGTTGGTTAAGCGGTTACCCCGGATAGTAAGAGGTTCTGGGTTCGAGTCCCAGATGCGACTGAAATCTTTTTATTTTTCTGTTGTTTTTTCGGATTGGTTCATTTGGGATGTGTTAATACTATCTTCTTCAATTGCTGTTTCAAATGGTTACCGTTTAACACAATACAAAATGGTTACGGCTAAAAAGGTTGTGCATCGCTGCTATATACCCATCACTGAATCCGATTCCGCGTTCTATTATTATTTAGATTTAACGCAGAAATTTCAGCGAATACAATGAAATTTAAAAATAGCCAAATTGCCTTCGTAGGTATGAATAAATAATCATTTTTGATCATCCATGGCTTTAATAACATATTTTACGGTTTGTGTTAATTGCCGGCTTACCCAATAGAGGTCTATTATGCAGTGCGCCATTTCCATTGCGAGTTACGCGCTCCACTTCATTTTTCTTACCACAACCGTTTTCCGTAATCACCCTTTTTAAGCTGTTTCACCAACAGAACTGCCAAATCCTGTTCCCATGTTAGGAATTTTCAACAATTTCTTTAAAAAACTACCCAGACGTCACTCTGACAGTTTAACGCTTAGCGGAGTTTAATCCATACAGTTTGTCTGAACTTTAACTACTGAACCTGCCGCTAAACGAAAATCGCACTCAAGTTGGTGTACGTTTATATTTGTATTTATTTTTCGGTACCTACCTTACTTAGTTTGCTGGGTAGTAGGTATATGTATTTTCATTACCGTAATATTGTATTATTATTGTATTAATAATAATAATATTATTCTGGCCACATTCGAGAATTCGCTAAATAAATTTGTCTTATCTGATCAATTGAATGATTAATCAAAGGAAGCTAATCCTATGTAGCTCGCAGCAGAACTTTCATCGCAGTCTGTTGTAAGTCTGTTGCAACTGTTGTTAAGTCTGTTGCAACTGTTGTTAAGTCTGTTGCATCTGTTGTTAAGTCTGTTGCAACTGTTGTTAAGTCTGTTGCAACTGTTTTTAAGCAAAGTTTTATTTTGGTTCAAAGCAATATTTATTCGAATGGAAAAAGTTCAGAATACATTTTATTTCTGATTACTGTAAATTTAGTCTTTCATTCTTAATCCTAATTGTACCTACAATTATTGTGAACATTATGAAAGTGGCTTTAACCCGGTATTTCAGTTACTCTTTATGCTCGCCAAGAGAAATAATTTACTGAATCCTTGTTATTCAGTGGGAGTACATAAAATCATATAAGTAAGTCGTCGCAATGTGGCCTAACTACAGTTTGAAAATGGCCTTGCACGCCGAAACAGCTGTCACAATAATAAAAACTAAAATATTTACAGAACTTAATAATAACATTATTAAATTTGATTAACAGTAAATTAAAAAAATATACCTATGTATATATATATATTTTATTTTTTCATATATTTATTAGACATAATTAAGAACATTGTTTACATGGTTATAGCAAACGTGTATTTAAGTACAATTTTTATTTTTTTATTAATAAATAATCCTTTTAGTTTCCTTTTTTAAATTTAATACCTCCCTAATTGAGAAATTCTCATGTTTAGGGAGGGAGTACTAATATTTATTGTTCATATTTAATTTCTACAGTACTACCATGAACTTGAGGTTCTGGTGACTATACACTAATTTAAAATATAAAATAAAATAATACGTATTTTGATTAGTTGCTCAGATACCTTCGGTTTCGGTGTATCAGCACAGTTATTCGGTTCGGCCTTCGCAGCGGCGTGTAAGCATTTGCATAGAATGTGAGCCCCCCTGTTCATTATTATTATAAGTATTTTTAAACTCTCGCTTCAACTTCCAACTGACCTTTGTCTTTGGAAAAACGTGAGAAGTTACAATCCCAATCTTCTGGCCTACCGCCTGTGCACCGTTGTCTAATTAATTATGTATTGTTTTGGTTATTTTGTAATGCGCGAAGTGTCGGGTCGAGGCGTCCTTTAAATGTCCGACTTGCTCACCGTTTTTAATAAAACTCAGGGGAGGGATCGAACAATGGGCTTGACTTAAGGGCCAGGATTCAAAAATGGACCTAAACATCACTTTGCAAGATGCTAACTTAAGCAATACCACAAATGATTTTTCTGTAATTTATATACGGGTAGTTTATAAATGTGTAAGGTTTCAAAATATGAAAATCCCCAAACTGCAATCTTTAAATTCTTTTAAATACATCCTAAAATGTCTTAAAATAGGTGTAATTTGATAACCAGTGAAAGGAATTTTGAATGTTTTATCTAACATTCCAGTACATATTTCATATAGAATTTAAAAGATTACATGTTCGCAAAAAGAATTTACGTTTTAAACCACTTCAATTTAATATAATGATCGACCGGTTTCGGAAGTACGCTTCCTTCGACTGGACTATATTTAAAACTAACCTGAGATGTAAAGTAATAACAATAAGGGTTTAAAACAAATTTATGTGTTATTACGAAAATGAGGTGAGAGAGGGGAGGAAGAGGAAGGTTGGGTTGGAAGAAAGCCCCACGCCAGTATTAAGAAAATGTGGATGTCAGGTAGGGGGAAGAGGAAGGTTGGGTTACAGGGGGGAGTTATGGGAGACAATTATATCGGCAATTATATGGAGATGGCCACTTAGATGTGAAGTCTAGTCCGGACATTAGTTTAGCTCAGATCGGCAGTGGCATTAGGCTCTCATCGTTCAGGGTCGTGAAGCGATCGCAATCTTATAATTGGGTTGAGGGAGTCTCTAATTCTACGTTAAATGAGTCAAGTACCATAAAGTGCTTTCAAATCTCAGAGTTTATTGTAAAGTCGGACAAACATTGTAGGTTAAGAACAATCGAGTAGTTAGTAGAAAAGTCCTATTCTAGACATAATTCTAACGTAAAATTTCTCTCTTTCTGATTTAAATCTCTATCCGGGTATGGCAAAGATAACATGGGCTAGAACAACACATTAAGGGGAGATGCTAAATCAGCTTACATGAGGTGATCTGGTCGGGTGGTGGGAGTTGTTGGCAATGACGCCAGGGCTGGACATCTCTGCACTGAATTTAATTGGATTTTTAATTGGTAATAATAATAATAATAATTGGATTACTTCTATAGCGCCGTTTTCGTGAGAAAATCACCTCAAGGGCGAGAAGGGTAAGTCACCATGATGAGTGCTTTGACAGCAAATGGTACATCTAGCTTCGGGTTTCAACCCGCATGCATAGTACTTGGCCGAAACAAATTAGTAACACGAAATAGGGGGCCTCTTTTCAGAGAAGCTGTTGACTGGGTTATTGCCGGGTGAGAAGTGCAAGGGCCGCCGTCGCCGCCCCTAAGCCGCCGTTGGCGCTCGCGTCGCTTCCTCTTGTTTTGTTAATTTATAATCTGATTGGTTTAATTTGGGCGCTCGAATCGCCTGATTGGTTAATTATGGACGGAAATGATGCGATTGCTTGCCTAGCTTATTTGTTAAGACGAGTAGCCAGAACTCATCTCAGGGCCATCCTTTCGTTACATAACAGTGTTTATATTATAAAAGATTACAGTTTGAGAATTATTATCTTCTGATCCCTTATACATTTTTCTAATTACCCTTATAGAATTTACAAATAAATCATTAGTAGTGTTTCTTGACTTAGCAACCGGCAAAGTGTGTATTTTTGAGTTTTGAAGTTTCGAGTTCTGAAAAATTTGTAATTTGAAGATTTTGGTAAGAGTATAAATGCATTACCCCTTTTCATATGGCAAAACAGTAATCTGGACATCCAATCTGCGTCCTGTACGAATTACTGAAAAAAGTTCAAACAATATGTAAATAACTGTTCTGTTAAACCTGGACGTCTCGGGGAAGTCTATTGTCTGTGGCCTACTGGAAACATGACCTTCGAGTACATCATCTTCCGAGGGCATTCCATTTCGAGGCACGCCGCTGTTCATCAATTTACGTTTTAAATAATCGCCCGAGTCATGAGTCAAGGGTTCACTTACAATCGAGATTCGGAAACACACCATTACTTTTATTTGGCCTGGGAAACAGTCAGAGGGCGCTACGTTTAAGCGTTTAAAGTTTGCTCAATCAATATTCTGTATAATTCCTTGTACGGGTATTATGTCCGCGCGCGTTCAGTTTATAGGAGATTTGCATCTTGGTATTGTAATCATAATTGTTATGTAACGTTGAACGATAATTCACACGTGAACGTTATGAGAAAATGGATTCCATTGAATTCACAAACCCACAGTTGATGTTCTTGAATTAATTATGGTGTATTCTTTTGTATTAAATCAAGGAAAACTCATCGAAAATGTACCCACACGTGTAAAACCTACACCCAATTTATGTTAGCCCGCGCGATGCCCGAAATTGGACGGTCTTCATTTGATGTTTTTTTGATCAATATAATATTATAATTTCTTTAAAAGATTGGTATTCAATTTGTCGCGTCGTTAAATAAATGTATTAAAAATTGCTTTGTAATCACCACTTTTTTAATATATACATATCACTTCAACATGCGGAATACTAAAAAATAATAATGTCAAGTTAACAATTAGTTATTATTTTATTATTTTTTAACAAATAGTGATAACAAATGATAAACATAAACAAAACTTGATTAAAGTAGGTAAGTACTTAATCAAAAATGTTAATAAAGAAATGAATATTAGAAATTATTTTTATTATTAATATTAATGCGAAAATAAATTCATGAGATATCTATTTTTAATTGACTATTAACACTTTTTCTAATTTCTAAAAATTAAAATTTGTCTAATTGTAAACCAGTTGTATTTATATGTACATTTTTTTAACCTTTTAATAAAAGAATCGCCTTAGAAACATGTTGATATGTTCACATTAATAAAGTGGTGAATACAAAGTAATTTTTAATTAATTTATTAATTCATGTCAAAAGAATGATTTGTTTTCAAAATATGGTTGGCAAATTCAGAATAATTATTATTCCTTAAACACCTCAGGTGTTCCTTAACTCCAAGAAATAGAATTCTTCTGAGTTTGCCAAGCATGTTTTGGAAACAAAGCATTCTTTTGACAAAGGTTAAGGTTTTCGTATAAAAAAGAAATATTATTATCACGAAGTTAAAACAATATACTTCGTGAGGTCAAAATTCTTTTCGCATTTTTTTCCATATAATAATCCAGTCCATTGCAATTGGGTGTTATTATATAAGAATTTTGTTAAAGGTTCATAAATGATTTTTAATAGTCCATCGGATCATTTTGCAACCCCCGTTTCATAAAAGTGAAGGGACATCGTTAAAATTTTTGAATTCGTAAGCAATGTTTTTTCCTTTCGATTTCGAAATTTTACGATGATAATGATTGGTCCGTAATAATGATTCAGGCAATTGAACTTATCTTAAAGTAGGAAGCAATTTTGTCTCCACCCTATGCAATGAAGACCTGTTTAAGCATCGTGTCAAAAGTGAAGGGTTTCTCTGGATTTTCCGGTTATGAAGCGAGCTTTTTTATTATAGAGAGTGAATGTCAGAATGATGAACATCGATGAAAAACGTACCACTAAAGCTATAAATTAAAATATAAGTGTTTTAATTATCAGCCTTCACAATGATGTACATAGCATTATGAAGGACAGGAGGGTTACGTCAGACCTAGTTGTATTATATAGAATCATTAACAGCATAATTGACAGTCCTGCCACTATTTAATTAAATGTGCCGACGAGGAGCACAAAACAAACTGTAACATTTTTCTGCAACACTTACACAACCAACTATCAGTCTCATCATTAACCAATAGAATGTATGATCTGGGCAACCGGTTTGGAGGCGTTGTTGATGTATTTCCATTTATACAGTAAAGCGTCATCTATACCAGCACTTTGATGAATCCTAGAATATGCAGTATTGTAGCGTTAATGCTTTGTGTTATGTAGTGACATATCAGTGGATAAACGTTTGAAAAAGATGTAATTTTTGATAGCTCTTTATGTTCTAAAATCTAAAATCCATGTATAAGCCAAGTTGGGGGTATTATAAAATAAATATATCAATAATTAAATTAATTATGCAATATGTTTCCATGTGCTTCATGAATTCGCAATAACAGATAGTGGAGTCTGTATTTATCAAATAACTTCCTAAATATTTGCTCCGTCTCCAATGACTCCCAATCAGGTTTCCGAGGCCAGCACTCGGTACTCGAACACTAATTACAATTTTACTACTATGAATCGACTGAAGTAAAAAAGTACAGGCGCACTTTGATCCAACGATTCACTGAACTGTTTGTTATTACTATTCCTCGAAGTAGATCACCTTCGAATGTGAGTTCCCGAGCAACTGGCGCCGCTCGGTCTGCTACAGTCCTCAGTCCGCTGTCTGCGGTCTGGCATCGGGATTACATCCAAATACGAGTCCTACAAGTGCGTCCATTCCACAGGTTATCCACGTGCTAAATGACACCTTAAAACACCTTTAAGGCGATGCAATGGGAAGTAATGTTTTTTTGGTTTGGTAAATGGATGGCCTACAAATATCATAGATGGTTTAATTAAATACTCCAACTACGTGTTGTAGCTTGGCTTTTCGTGTAACCTTTTACTAAGTCTTTTTATAAGCCTAGAAAAAAATGTTTTATCTGCAAAATCTCTACTTACGGACTATTTTTCCAATATTGTCGTATTGTTCATTGTGAAAAATGAAGTGTTGTAGAATATGACCTAAAAACATTTTAATAATTATGCCTGAGCTTTGCAAAATAAAATAAAACACGCATTGTGGTGACTTTTTTGCGTAAATCTAAACATGCGGCGGTTTCAACCTTCTCGTCACCTGAATAAAGGGCGCGTGATTTCGTTCGAATTTTAGGAAATGGACCACATTCACGCTCTGCTGCTGTTTCAGTGGATGAGTACGTGCAAAAGTGTTTCAGAATAAAACCAATGCTGAATATTATTCTTATAATTTTCTGTAGTATTATTCCAGTATTCTCCAGTTGTCACTGTGCGAATGGTATATATCTAATGGGGGATTTACATGTAAATAGTTGATTCGACAGGCCGCAGGCGACTGTAAAAGCAATCGCCAAAGTAAACAAGCTTCCGACTTGTGCCTTGCGGCGATAGGTCGCATGCGGCGGGTGACAAAAATCGACCGTGAAAACGGTCAGTCGCAGGCGATCACTCGTCGCATGAACTTCTTTATCTATATTGTAAATGAAACTAGTCGCATGCGATATTAATCGACTAGAAATTGGAGTGGCTGCGCGTCGAGTCTGCGACACGACGGGCGAGCAAACATTGACTAGTAATCCTCCATTATATATCTATGTAGCGTACGTTTTATATACACAAGCCATGAATACGAACTATCACGTACTTGTGAGTAAATATAATATCCATTGATTAAAGGGTTCGACCGCTTCCTGGGAATTGAAAAGTCATGATATTCAAAATGCCATTATTTAAAGTTTCTTTTGCGTTCTGCCGAATGATCATATGAACGATGTTTTTAAAAATTTAATGTAAATCAAATTTAATAATGTTATTATTAAGTTCTGCAAGTATTTTTAGTTGTTATTATTGTGATAGCTGTTTCGGCGTTGAAGGCCATTTTCAAACAAAAGACAGTTTGTAATATCAAAATTATATAGAAACTAATAAAAAAACGAACTAAAAATACTTGCAGAACTTAATAACATTATTAAATTTGATTTACGTTAAATTTTTAAATAAATTAAATTGAGTTCTGCGAATTAAACACAAAAACAATTAATAAATATGAAAGAAATCTACGGTAGATACGCGGTTTTAGATTGGATGAAGTCTACCTGAAAAATACGCAAGTTCCGATTATCACGTTTTAAATTAAAACGTCGCAATCCAACAGGAATTATTCTTTATTTCAGAATTTTATTTACGGACGTTTGCAAAGTTGTCCGGGTTCCGGGGATTTGTCGCGACGCCGGTGATCATGTGGCCTCGTCGTTATACGAGTACAAATCAAAAGCAGACTCTCATTTTGAATATCAAACGGTCTTTAAATGTATAGTTTATGCAAAGGATCCCGTTTAATATGTAATGTATAAAGTAACCGAGAACACAAGGATATCGTATCCATGTTTATATTGTCTCTATTGGAATTGGGCATTTGACCTTCGCGGGTTTTCACAGCCTTTCAAGCAGGATCCTGTTTCTTCCTTGGCTATTTTAAAAATACCTTTGTAATATTATGTCAGCCTTATACACCCAATCACTAATACATACACAACCATATCTGATCGCAACGTAACCTAATTAATTTAAAAATACCTTTATAATATTATGCAGCCTTATATACCCAATCACTAATACATACACAACCATATCTGATCGCAACGTAACCTAATTAATTTATAAATACCTAAGTCTTTCCTATGTAAAAATAGTTGCAATTGATACAAATTGACATTATTATGTTTTAGTATTCTGTATATTCCTGATGAAAAAAGCATCCCCTTCGAAACATGTAGATATCTGTGTATATTAATAAAGTAATTTTTAATTCATTTATTAATAATGACGCCACAAAGTGAATACCAATCCTTTGAAGAAATTGTTAAAAAAATGATTAATTAAGTTTTCGGGCTAGTTTTTTTCGTACTTTTAATGACTTATTACTTTTAAAAGGTGTGCCGATTCATACATGTGTTGAATTATCATGGAACCCAGTCTTTGGCTGAATTTTGCACACTGCCAATAGACATCGAACGTTTTAGTCAAAGCACATATTTAAAAAATGTATTAAACATAAATTAAATATGTTCTGTTATACTTGTTGTGAATACGTGTTTTTATTTTACACCCTGAAATGCATAAAGCAATAGTGTTTTCTTTTTTAAAACATATGTTTACCTTAATTAGTAAAATCTGCAAGTCCGTTCTTTCACAAGTTGATTTATGAACGTAATCCTTTAGAAGTTTTTTTTACACATGTCACGAAGACCTCATTTCCGTTTTATTATCACAACTTAACAAAACTCAATAATAAGAAGACAAACAAAAACTCTAAATACGGAATTAATTCTAGATCCAAAGCGTGTCTTTTCCCCTTGCCCTACCCGGGTCGCATCGACGCATCGATCGCATCGACCAGGCGCCTCCAGGCGTCCCTGTCTTTTGCTACGTTAACGGCATCCGTCCATAGTATGCTTCTCTCACCTGTGTCTGGGGCGGCCCACTGGACGTCTTACCTCTGGAATAAGCACACTTAACACGTGCCCAAGCCGCCCAGTTGCGACTTTTCTATGAAGAGTTAATAGTGGTTCGATGTTAAGCTCCTCCCGGATCATCGAGCTTCCTATTCGATCCCATCTTGTGACTTTTTTAATTCACACCGGTTTAAAAATGAACAGTTTTTTAGTTTCTCCTGTAATGTTGCCAAAACGAACCTAGTTAATTTACTAATTAAGTTGGAGATATTATTCATTTATAAAGTTACGAGCTTGGCGTGCAAAAATACGCAGACGTCGTATTGAGATTTTAGCACTTATTTACGATTAATCTATGAAAATAGATGACTACGCTGTACGAGTATGTCACTAAGCGACAGTCAAATTATACCGCTTTGATGACACCACGTTTGGGCGATTTTTCCTTAGTCGTCGCTCAGTTTGAATTGTGGGCACAAGTTTGCATCACGCTATGTTTCGATCGCTGTACCTAATTGCTTTATTAATTTATTTCACTTTTATTTATGTGTGTTGGGAGCGGTTTCGCAACAACCCGGTACCGAACATAACACATAATATCTCGTTGAATATAATTATTACCGTTCTATGGTCGTGTGTCTGTGGCCGCCTTATATACACTTGTATACACACACATCCTTAATTGAATTCTCCTTGAACCCATTAATGAAAACAGCTTTATGATTTTTGGATTTGTGTCCTATAACAAAACAGATTGACGCAATGCAAAACGCCGTTGCAACGCGTTGTTTGCTCTCCATTGGCGATGCATTTTTATAAAAATTTTCGTCTAACTTTAATTAACAAATTATTTTGTCGTTGACACATAAAGCTGAGTGATGCGTAACTCAATCTTATCGATATTACTCAATATATTATTTTTTTTAGTACTGAATTTTAAACGCATTTTTCTCATAGCTTCAACCGGTATCTATCAAACACGTACATAATTTTTAATCACAGAAGAAGATAATATTAACACATCCCAAATGAAACGCGAATCCGAAAAAACAACAGAAATATATAACGGTATCAGTCGCATCTGGGGCTCGAACCCAGGACCTCTATCTATCCGGGACAACCGCTTTGCCGAGTAAGCTAATGAGACCAGTTTAATTTACGCCATTTACACCGATATCATACTTGAAGTTCAAGACTTGTTAATATTATTCTCCATTTTAAATCCCATATTATTGACTGCTATCCTAGGATACTACTCTGTAATATTTGTTTTTCTCATGTCTTCATAAGTACTTAACTATTATAGTATACTCAAATTATCTGATATACGTAAACGATTACTCTATATTTTTTTCTTATCTCTTAGAACTTAACTATTATTCTATATTAATTTTATACTATACTCAAATTATGTGGTATACTCAATTTTTTTTCTATGATATTCTTCACTTTTCTTTATACTTAATTATTATACTTTTTTTCTAAATATGTTATATTACCTTACTATGTCAATACTAGCTTTTCCCCTTCTATTTTTGTATAATGGCACTTAATATGAACTAAACTTGTCAATTTGACTGTCCTAAAACGGGATTTGTTCCCAGTTAAAGTTAAAGGGTAAAGTTAAAGCTTTCTCGCATTTTTTTAAAAATAATGTTTGTTTCAAATAAATAAATATTAATATTATTTACCCGATGATAATAATTAGTCCTCCCCAGAAAGGAAATAAACCAGTTGTTTGTTTGCGCAACACATTTCCCTGTAACATTTTTGACAATTAAAAATAATGAATGCTAGTGTTTATTTAATTCTATTGTAATTATTTTATTTTTCAAACTAACGCGAGTATACATCCATTCTACACAGTTATCACTTTCTCTCACATGATTTTCACAATTTATTCAATTGAATGTAAAAAAAAGTTTATTTTCATTGTGCTTATTAGCTGTTGATGTTCTGTTGTACGAATCCATTAATCACTCAAAACATGATGTTAAGAGGGGCGGCTCCAATCAACTTGATCGTTGTTGCTATACCACGAGTTCTAGCTCTAAAATATTGCCTAGCAAATAATACAAACAGCTTTTACAACCTTTTATTTGCAATTCTTTAGTGAAATGACAAAACTTTAATTTGCTGATCTTTTCTTTTTATTTTTTATCAGCCATAAATATTTATATGTGAAAATATTTATTAAATAAAACAGTTTGTTTTTAAACACAAATTTGAGGAGGGGATTTATCCTCAAAAACTTATTGCATGCGACAGGGCTTGAGGTGCAGTTTTGTTGTTATGCCTTTATTTAAATGATTTTTTTCTTTCTTTTCTTTCTTTTCTTTCTTTTCTTTCTTTTCTTTCTTTTCTTTCTTTTAAATACTTAGAGTGCGTATATATATAGGTGAGACATACAAAATGTAATAAGAGGGAGACAAAATATAAAACGAAACAATGGAACAGTGAGACAGAGATATGCTTACATGTAATTGAACGGAACAACCCATAAAAAGAAAGGATTTAGAAGTAGTGGGAAATTTTGAGTTATCCAACAATTAGTTTTTCGGAATTCGCCAACCAGGTATTATTCAAACATATCATAGCTATAAATGGTTTTGGCATCAGATTAGATCATTTAGAAGCTTTAGAAATAAAGAAAGCCATCAACATTGATAGTAATATTCTTAATAATCAACGTCACTTCCTACATTCCCATATTAGATATGTTTCCGGTTGCGAAATATAGGAGCGAAACCGGTTGGTGATGAATCTCTAGGTATAAAATGAATATTTGCCTGTGCCTCCTCGGTTTTCTCGAAAATTACTCGACCTGTTTCGTTGAATGAAATCCAATATGTAAAACTGCTGCTATAACGTTTTAAAATTAGTATGAAAAACATTGAACCCGCCATGTTGTATTGAGGTTAGCCCATAGGTATACCACTTTGGTTATCCATAGATTACATATTCAAAAGAAGAAGGTTTGTGTGGGTAGGTACTTAAGAACTTTATTATTTAGATATATTTTGAAAAAAATAAATGTTTAGAATGAAATAAAATTTTCAAATTAATGTTTCCTTTTTTAGAGATAGTAATAGTCGTCACAAGGCATTACTTTTACCGTCAAATCAATTATGGCCCCCAAACGACAAGCAAGAATTCTCAACTTTATAACTTTATTAAAAAAAATCCCTAGTAAGACCGGGTACACATCAGTTAGTTTAAAATAAATTGGTGGTTCGAAAGAAAGTATTCGTTCTATTTAACTACTGTTTCTACCGAATAGCTTTTGTGTTAGAAATCTGCTCCTTTAAGCGTGTGATATTTACCACCATTTATTTGACTTACGAGTATGAATTCCACCTTAAATGTCGGTAATTTATTTAAATATTTGCACGGTGCAAGCCATCATTCAGCTTCGTGCATATTAATCGCCCGCCATTGTTTAAGGCACCTCTGTTACTTTTATTACATCATTCTGTGTGTACAAATGTAAATGTGCCACGTTCTGCCGTTTCGCTTTTTAAATACCAAATAATTATACGAATCTTCTTTATTTCCACAAATTGCCGTAATTTAGAATTGGCTGCCTACTTGGATGTGTTTGTAAGTGAAATATATGTTATCTAATGAGTACAGGTAGGATGGAGGTGTCGCTGCGACGTGGAGGGAAGGGAAATGACGCTACAAGGTTGTCACTCAATCCGCTAAAGATACAAGTTTTTTTCATGGTCTTCGTAAATCAGATGTACATTAATATATTACAGAGACTAAAATACATTACAATAAATGAGAAATGGTACAAAATATACATAGACAAGTATTCGGCATAACAAATAGTACAAGTCAGTAAAAATTTGTATATTAATCCTTTAAACAATACTTAATGTGATAATCTGTATCAAACATGCAACAAGTGACAGGTTGATAGGTAAACGTATACATAGACAAGTATTCGGCATAACAAATAGTACAAGTCAGTAAACATTTGTATATTAATCCTTTAAACAATACTTAATGTGATAATCTGTATCAAACATGCAACAAGTGACAGGTTGATAGGTAAACGTGTAAAAAATGATGGGGCAGTTTTATAACTATTTTTTGACATGGCTCAAAATATAGTCGTAAAACTGTCTGTAAGTGATATTGAAAATGTTAAGGGTCAATTCAGCATCGTTGAGCAGTCGAGTCGCTCTGCTGATTAGCTTGTTCTGGTAAATATAAGTTCTCGCTTTCGGAGTGTAAAAGAGTGCATGGGATCTCCCACGAGTACACTTGTTAAAACCGTACTCATTTGTCGTCCTTGCAATAGTTTTCTTATATATCAGTTTGAGCTCATTCTTTCTTTATTCGTGCACTTTATTAAACCATGCATGATGTGATCAATTCTATTGTCTTCTGGTTACGCGATCTGGGCAGGTTAAACCGCCGTAACACTGGATACTCGCTACGAGGTACTTCTTTTGCCAGATAATCACCTGTCTCTCCGTAATAAAGCATTATTTCTCATAATGTAAAGGCGAATATTTGCGTTTCCCGTGTTTATGCTTCGTGGCAAGGCCACCGGTCGTATCTCGCCTGTGCTGCTGCTTGTGCCTAATGGTCGACCGCGCCTAAATTGCAATATCATTATTATAGGTAATGTTATCGACCGTAACTGGCACGACTAAGCCTACTTGTGATCTCCTCGACCGAATTTACCACTGACTTTTCTCAATTTTTCTTCCGATTAAAAAAATTATACGTTTTTCCGCTGCACGGTCTGTCGTTTCAGACATGCGTAGCGACCCCCAAGGCATCGAATATCACCAAGATGTTTTGATTATACGTTTTTCCGCTGCACGGTCTGTCGTTTCAGATATGCGTAGCGACCCCCAAGGCTTCGAATATCACCAAGATGTTTTGATTATACGTTTTTCCGCTGCACGGTCTGTCGTTTCAGATATGCGTAGCGACCCCCAAGGCATCGAATATCACCAAGATGTTTTGATTATACGTTTTTCCGCTGCACGGTCTGTCGTTTCAGACATGCGTAGCGACCCCCAAGGCATCGAATATCACCAAGATGTTTTGATTATACGTTTTTCCGCTGCACGGTCTGTCGTTTCAGACATGCGTAGCGACCCCCAAGGCATCGAATATCACCAAGATGTTTTGATTATACGTTTTTCCGCTGCACGGTCTGTCGTTTCAGATATGCGTAGCGACCCCCAAGGCATCGAATATCACCAAGATGTTTTGATTATACGTTTTTCCGCTGCACGGTCTGTCGTTTCAGATATGCGTAGCGACCCCCAAGGCATCGAATATCACCAAGATGTTTTGATTATACGTTTTTCCGCTGCACGGTCTGTCGTTTCAGACATGCGTAGCGACCCCCAAGGCATCGAATATCACCAAGATGTTTTGATTATACGTTTTTCCGCTGCACGGTCTGTCGTTTCAGACATGCGTAGCGACCCCCAAGGCACCCCGACCACCAAGATGTTTTGATTAAATACACATATTTATAGAAATACAGCGGTAATGGTCCCAAAATTGGACTCTAGTATCTCAATAACAAAACTGTAATGCCTTTTCCATTATTTTTTCTTTAAATTTTTTTTTCAACTTATGAACATTGATCACAAGATGCATGCGCCTAAATATAATAATTTTGCCCTACATTTGTATGATGATTGTAATTTATATTGTTGAAATAAACTCCTGCAGACAAGCTACTTGCAGTGGCTTAGCGGGTATAAGTTCCCACTGTATATAATTAATATTGTTAAAAAAAAATACAGATCCTTCTGGGACTCCTAATTTCACTTTATGTTGCTTCGATATGACATCTCCAAATTTGTTATTTTGTGTGTACTGAAAAAGTAAAAACTCTCGAACATGTTCATGCATCTTGATATTTGTACGGCTTTTTCTGACTGGAATTTATATTCAACGCATCTCATTTTTACCTTGCAACGTCTTTACCATAGCGAGCTATGGACTTTTGAAATATTCGCTTTGCAGGAAAAAGAAAGACAAGACGCCATATACTTTGTACCATATTTCAATTGTTAAATAAGACAAAAGATTTCGGATAGAATTTGTTGCAATCTATTGATACAATAAACAAATATCTAGGCTAAGCAAAGTTAGCAAGTACTTGATAAAAGCACGTATTTTTTTAATAGACGGCGATAAAATGTATTATTTTTGATCTCTTCATGGCCACCATTCTTTATCATTTCATAAAATATCATTGGATTCGTAATTTCGATAACATTATCGAGGAGTTACTTCACATAACCCAGAAAATATATCTACGGTGGCTACATTTCATAATGTTTTATTTGAAATAATTTCAAATGCATCACAACATACGCAATCGTTTTCGGTTTAGTATTTTTGTCCATTATCATAATATGTATGAATGAACCCGTTTTAGTCGATTGCTATAAAAACAAATGCTGTCATTTTCATTCGGACCACCTTTTTAGCGATTCAAGTTTTTCCATTGGTAATGTTAACGTGCAGGTTCTCATAATAAGTTCCGTCTCCCGACTCACCGTGTTGCTAGATCAAACTTATAACTAATTTCGGTATTAAATAGTATGCGTAACAGTTGTTGATATGCAGCTTAATATCAAAGTGTGATGAACTTGCGTCTGGAACGTCGTTTTATGATTTTTTTCAGACACCATGGTAATACTCGTATTGCCCAAGCTCCGTATAATGGATGCAGTTTACAGTGCATTCATGAGTATTTAATGTATATACTCGTATGTATGAGTAAATTACTTAAATATTACTTTGTAATCACCACTATATTAATATATACATATCAACAGTAATTAATAAAAAATAAAATATAAAAAATAAATTCAAGATTAATTATATTTAATGCACTATTAAAACTTTTTCTAATTTATTTCATATTAGTATTAATAATCAAAATATATATTTTTTTAAATTTCTAACAATGATTTGTTATTCAATGTTTTATAATAATTTTTTATTAACATTTTGGATTAATTACCTACCTACTTTAGTCAATTTTTGTTTATGTTTATAATTTGTCTTCCATGTTTATCATTTGTGTATAATTGACATTATTATTTTTTAGTATTCTGCATGTCCTGTTGAGGAAAGCTTAGCTTTCGAAAAATTTTGATATGTACATATTAATAAAGTGGTGATTACAAAGTAATTTTTAAGTAATTTTTTAATAATGACACCACAAAGTGAATACTCTTTTAATAATCTTTTGAAGAAATTATATCTATGTTAGAGTATATATGTATTACATGAATATGTATGTATTTATATAGGGGTATTCTTCTTTATTCTTATTTATTTGTATTGCTAACTTTAATTTTTTTTGTTTAACTTAAATTCAACCGTCTTTGTTTTTAAATCGGTTTAATTAAAAAAAAGAAGTTAATGTAATAAGTCGTGTAAATTGCCATCTTAACACGGGCATTTCACACCTAGTGAGATGTGCAGTACGAATGCACCAATATATTTATGTAATAAACAAAAATAAACTCAAGTCCAGTCCATTTTATACGACGGAGACGTTACAAAATGAACCATTTGTTGAATTTTTATTTAGTGGAAAAGATTCATGTTACTATACGATAAGTACTTTTAGTCTAAAATGATAAAAACATATTTGAAAATCTAAATGCCTAATAAAATTAGCTGAAAAAATGAGTTTAATTCCGCGAATCCACCTGTTGTTGGCGCATCGATCAAAGCGCAGTGGTTGCCCCACGATTGAAATTCTCCATAACGACTACCGGTATTAAGAAAACGACCAAAAAAAGTCGACCACGCGCGTGAATAATTAATGTGATTGATCATTCCACTGACCCATTTTGGTCTTATGAAACAAATGTATGTTTATTCTGTATTACAAGAGTTTGAAAAATATTTGGTAATTTTACACGCACACTTCCTACGGTGGTATCATTTATTTTTTCTTACATGCATAATATCATCGCCCTAAAAGCAAAAAGGCGCTTGTGCAAAAACAATTGAAGAACGCATTTTAACTGTAACATTTTAATCGTGGGTGAGCTATTTTTTTATTACTTACAAATGTAATTTAGACCACAAGACATATTCCAAGAGTGAAATACGATTTTCGCACAAATTAACAACTGACGAACTAAACCACATTCATAACTCCAAACCGCCGAAATCTAAGTGACCTTTTGATTTGGACGACGATATGTTTAAAGCAGTAAGCAGAGTAGATACCTGATTACATGTGAGGCAAAGGAAGTTGGACTTATCATACGGGATGGTAGAATTAAACCTACAGCCGAACTAGGTTTCGTTCGTACGGCATGGAAAAACTGGATGCAAGTGCGCAACCGGAAGATCCTGCGGCTTTCTCCCCATTGCATGGTGGGAAATGAATCATTAAGACGATTGGATCCGGATCTTTCCTCAATTCATACGAACACAATAAAATTCGATATAAATAATCTTTTTATTCTGTTACATAAAGATGAATGTCCCGGATGGGCTGTGTGCGTCTGTTTTGTATACAAATCTAAGCTTTATTCCGATTTTGATGAAATTTTGCACACTTGACTTTCGAAAGAAGATCACTACCACCTTTCTACCACCTCTTAAAGCAGAATTTTGGTACTTCCTGATGAAATTTTGCACGTTTGACGTTCAAAATAAGAGGAAATTGCTGAGTAAGGGAAGGGGTAAGGGGTAGGGGTGACATAACCATTCACAACTCCGGGCAACGCCGGGTACTTCAGCTAGTGTATAATATTTTTGTATTCAATTATTTACTTTCGAATTATTATTAATTCTTAAACTCCAACCCAATGGGTGGTGAATGCATACTTTTAAAGGCGTACTGTGTGTAAAATAACAGCAATTAGTTAGTGACGTTAGTAGGTCATTGAATTACTTCTACTTTTATATAGGAAGTTCGTCATGTCCTTGCATTTATCCGTGCTTCATCTTAGATCTAAGACAATCCTCTTCATTCGATGACCTGTCGTGCCATTTAAGTGATAGTTTACTCTGAGCTGCAATCTAGCCTTGAGAATTGAATAAAATCCAAAACCACCGAGTCACAGAACTAAGTGACAGCGATGGATGTTCTATTTTAATTTTATATTATCTTTTCGTCCATTTGTTTCTATCTTCCTTTTGTTTATAGTTCATTTGTGCTCTTTTCACGTATTAAGATGTATATTGCATCCGCACATTTATATGTGTGGTACATTATTTAATTATTACACACTTTTGTTGTTCTTTTTATTCAGATTTAGCACGTGATTCGTGTGTCACCATTTATCTTCAAGGTTTATCGATGTTCTCCCTGTTGTTTGATGCGCCCAAATCCTTTATTGATTTTATGCATATGTCGACCGGTTTCAGTTAATCTTAACCTTCCCCAGGACCGTAATCGTATAAACGACTGGTCAGTGGCTGAGTTAACATCGCGTCTGGGTCCCCACCTAGGCGTCGCGTCGGGAGTTCGATTCCTCGGCTGGCTAAGCCCTCCATCACGACACAAGCAATCCGCTTGCTGCGATGGTAGTAGGAGATTTTCAAATATCGTCAGGTTATTCGTAACCCGCGAATGTTTGTCTTTCTTTAACAAAAAATAACCTAACTTAAAATACAGAGATATATTAGGATAAAGAAAGTTAAAATAATATTTTTACTTACATTTTTATAATTTGAATCTCGGGCAAAGCCGGGTAGAAAAATTGGGATATAATGTTTTGAAAAAAAAAATTATTGCATAATTTTCTAATTCTCGATATTCCGATGCACCTCTAATGTTATCATCTCCAGATGTTCGATTAAAATATAAAATATTTGTTAAAACTAAATTATTTGCTTTTTTTTATTTTGTTATCGAAATTTAATGAGTTGATTAAATATTTTATGTAGCGACGGTTTTGACTTAAAGTCTTCGGGCGTACAAATATAATGGCGTATTGATCGATCCCTGCACCAGTATGTTCAAACAATTATCCTAATTTGACGGCCTACGTGGTTGAGTGGTTACGATCCTCAACTGCGAATCCGGAGGTCGTGGGTTCAAATACATTTTTTTTCTGTTTGATTAATTTGCGTTTTTCACAATTTATTAATTTAAAATAATATACATTTTTTTTGTATTTCTTGGGCATTAACTATGTAACAATTTCTGGACATTTTGTTTGAAGAGTTTTATCCGCTGTGTACTTTTGGTACTTAATTAAACATTCAAATATTAATACACCTTTTAAATTGTGCTCCTTAGAAACTTTAGATATAAACAAACAAAAAAATAGTAAACAAAACAATAGCACCCTCTAAATGACCTTTATTAACCATGTTTCCTTGTTATTTTGGGTCCCCTCCCACCCCAACTCACAATGCACACTACCCTCACCTAATAATGTCTAATTATTTCTGTAATTGTTTAATTTAAGTTAGTTTTAAGAACGCTACACGGATGTATGTGTTGAAACCGGTAGCGCACTAATAAAATTAAGTCCATACTGGATAAAACTCCGGAGAGTGGTAGATACTATCAGTATCGCCCTGATGAAAGATCACCATTCAAAATCGAAACATTGCTTGAAATGGCTTTAGCCGTGTTTGGTGACCACATCTGAATAGTCAGGTACTTCCCCATCTCCTTCCCCTCCGAACAACGTACCCCATTGGGGATGCCATAGTTTCACTGGCTGTAGACGGTTGGGAGCAGTTGGGACTCTTTTCGATACCTATTCACATAAAAAAAATGATTCTGTTTTTGCAACAGTTCTTTTGACATTCTCATATAATAAATACCGTTTCGGAAATGAAGTTAATAAATACCTCTGGCTATAAATTAATTCGTCATTTATACGCTATATGGCTATAGCATCCCGAGTTTTCACTTTTTACTGGTGGCCGTATATGTTACTTTCTTCCTGCATAAATTACTCGGTATATGTGTGTGTGTGTCTGTGTCTGTGTGTCTGTGTCTGTGTGTCTGTGTGCTGTGTGTGTATGTCCGCTCCGTTGCCCAATTTTTAATATTACGAAATCGATTTATAGCCTCCTAGAATTTGTGCTACAATGTTTAATCTTTGGTCGTTATTTAATGCTCCCATCGACTTGTTTTTTATTTATTAAAAAGTATACTACAATACCTTATACATTGTATTCCCAAGAGTTAAGATACTCATTGTGGGATCACATGCAGAACCTGCAGTACAGTTTTTAGAAACAAACATACTTTATATTTAAGGTACATAATTAACATTCACAGTACATTAACAACATTTAAAACACATAATTAGCATTTGTAATAAAGACATATCACTGGTACATTATAATATAAGTGTACAGAGACACTTATTATAAAGAAACACATCACTGGTACATTATATAGTTATACTTATTACAGAAACACATCGCAGCATTAATCCTTGAGGTATTCTTTCAAATAATAGAGTTTTAGCATCTAACTTTGAGACCTTTCACATTGACTTGCATTTTTAATATCGTTTCGTAATTTATTGTATTGTGTGTAAGCGATATATTCTAAAGATTTTAGTCCGTATTTTTGGTGTATGTAGTTTCTTGTGTTGTGTTAGTGTACGTCATGATTGTAATTGAGTGTGGTGTTAGTATTTGCCGAGTGTTGAATACACGCAAGATAGTATTTGTAATTTCACAGGTGGGAATGGTGTTAAACGGAAGTATTTGGGAGTTTCTGTAGATGTACGAGTATGTGACGTGTGCGTCCCATGGCAAACTAAAGATATTTCATAGGGCTCTATTTTGAATGACTTGAATTTTTTTTGGTACCAAACAAAAATTTAGGTTTTCCTTTTATTCACAAGACATTTAGGTTTTCCTTTTATTGTTTATTTAAACGCCACTTTACTAGATATGTAAACCAACCGGTTTCGGATAAGCGTGGCCTTTCTTCAGGGTTGTAAAGTAATACACTGTTGTACACAGTGGCGGTTCGTGCTCTAAATCATTTGGAATTCAATATTAAAGCGATGAAAAAGGAAAGAATAAACCTTTAGAAAGGTTTTTAATCAATAATCTTTTAAATATTAAAATAATTTTGATAGCTTTCACACAATGAAATAGGAAAGAATAAACCTTTAGAAAGGTTTTTAATCAATAATCTTTTAAATATTAAAATAATTTTGATAGCATTCACACAATGAAATAGGAAAGAATAAACCTTTAGAAAGGTTTTTAATCAATAATCTTTTAAATATTAAAATAATTTTGATAGCATTCACACAATGAAATAGAAACAACACAAAAAAATTGAAATATTTGCCTAATCGCTGAGTACCGGAATAGCTAATTTTGGCTCTGACACGCGTTCCGACTCCGTTCAAAACCGTATTTATGTTGTATGAAATATTCCATAGGTTTTTTAGTTTTATATGTGCGTTCCGGGATTCGCACATTAGGACCGCCCTGTGTTCCTATTGGTGATTTTGTTATTATTATCATGAAGCGCGTTGTTCATTTGTACGGGCAAAGTCTACGGAGTAGTGGTGCGCTGTTCAAACTGTAGCAATATTATAATCCAGGTAAGTCTTGTTTGCCGCAGTTTTTCTTTGAGAGTTGACCGCTCCTTGGAGAAAACAGCCGCTGGTTATACATATTATTGATTTACATATCAAATGAAGTGACGCTGAACAAACCATTTAAAAAAAACAATTATCATCTCTTCCCATAAAGTGATTGCTTTCCTTGAAATTTGTATTATACTCAATTCGCCACTTCACTTTTGAAAGGTTTCATTGAATTTCGTACGAATGTAAATGCTTGATGTATTTTGGAAAGTTTTCCAATCGGGCTTTAAAATTCGTCCCGATTACTCAATACTAGTATTTGGTCGAAATATGCCTTAATTATCCAATGTGTACCCTTCCTTTCGTATTCCCGAACACCAAATATACATATTTATTTATTTACGCCCCTTGCAGGCTTTTACTTGGACATTTACAAATAATATTGAAAAGGTACATACTCGTATGTATTATAATAGTTAACATAAAAAGAAACAACATAATTTGATGCTTTTATCCAGAGCTACATAGTTTCAAATAACCTAGCTCTACTCGATGAAAAAAACCCTACTTATACTGTAACATTGATGTGCCAAATATGTCAACAACATCGAAGTATTTGTTCCCCAGATGTTGAATTCGTTGCATAGAGGACTAATATTGCGACGCTGAAGTTGAATTGTCAGAATAAAATGGTAGGTACTGTCCTGTCCTACCAGGTACATGAAAAGCAAACGAACATAAAGCATTCTGCATCTTGTGAATTCCTAACGTAACAAATGAATAACATAGTGTAGTTGAGTGTACTCGTACATCACTCTATTTGATACATTTGAGACATTTCAACGCACTTACGTTAGGAGATTTATGTAATAATGTTCCATGAAAAAGTTAATTACTTTTAAAACATATTGTTTAATGTTTTGCTTTGTAAATCTCTGTAAGAAGGTATTTATATGTGTTTAAATTGAACATTCGCTTTATTACGCCTAAAAAACATTTTTCGTTCATTTCTTATGTACGTTTTAAAGAGGGCCATCAAAAGGTCACGATGACGCGCTTTAATCCCAGCACCTTCCGATGTGACCTTCCTCCTTTTATTCAGTTACGTTATGTTATGACATTTGGATGGCTCTGCTCCTTCCTACGGTGATCATCGACGGACACTAAACTTCCGAGAGGCAGGAGTTTACTTCTCTCACCGTGAACCGAGCTTTGAAGGCTATCAGAAAATCGTGTGTTTATTTTTACCGATCATCATTAATATTCTTTTGTTCTTAGCAACTTGTACCGTGTACCGTGTAGCCTTGATTCTATTGTAGACACTTGCATCCATGTGTATTGTGTACTCGTATATCTCCATGTAAATACAAGAATAGTGGATTAAAGACTTTATTCGCCTTTCCTCGTGCGAAGTCGGATGATACTTGTCGGGTTGATACTCGCTACCCCTTGTCACTATTAACCTCGCTCGGTTTTAAATCATTTTTGAAACATAATACGCGCTCACAGATGTCACTATTTTAAATATTTCATAAAAAACACGGGGATGGAAACATGGGGGATGCCAGTAGTCTCATTGGCTCCAGACAGCTGAAACTCTTTTGTGGTTGTACCACTCACATAAAAATAAAAATAAATAGCTTGTTCAATAATCGTAGGAAAAATGATTCATTTTTATTTTGTTTTTTTTTCTTCAATTTTGATGCACGTAGATTTTTTATAAATCTTTTGACGTACTCGTATATTAATTTGTCTATTCTTACATTATTGTGTTCTATGTTTATCATTTGTCTGTACTTGACATTATTATTTTTTAGTATTCTATACTCGCATATCCCTGACGAGCATAGCACAGCTTTCGATACATGTTGATATGTATAGATTAATGAAGTGGGGAGTACAAAGTAATTTTTAATTAATTTATTAATAATGACGCCACAAAGTGAATACCAGTCTTTTGAATAAATTTTATATATTCGGTTGTCAGATCTGAATACCCAGGTGCTTCCTATCCTGTCGCTCCACGGTTTGTCCCTAACTGTTAAAATATGATAGTGATGTGTTTTATGTAAGGATATGTTTTCTTGTTATACGATATGGATCTTTGCTTGTTTCATTCGAGAAGCTCCAAGCTTCATATATAGTATTCAATAAGATACTTGACAGAAAAGAATACCTTGTGAAAACCCCCTTTCTCCCGCGCTATTTTCCTGGCATTCTAGGTTTATACTGAAGATTGATGTTTGATATGTATTTTATTTTACGATTCTCGACTCCTTATTTATTTATAAAACTAATATAATACTCAAAAGTATGTACAGTCTGACCTTTAAAAGTAGTCTGCGATCGTTTAAAAGGTTTTAAATGTCAACGCTGAGATGGCTCATAGGAAAATTAAAGTAAGTTTTAAAAAGCACAATGGTCCAAATGCATATTTTTGACTTTAACCAAACGGTCTTCAGAAATTAGTGGTAATGTAAGTATCAGAATACCCATTTATTAGATGTTAAATGAAAATAAAACAAAATCTAATTTACGGATCAAAAATATAAATAAAGAAAGTTAATTTAATGGAGTTATATTGTTATGGATTGTTTCCTTAACCCCTCGAGTCTTTTTGGGAGATTCGAGTATTTCCCCCAGAAAACAAATATCCGTACAGTCTTTTGGGGAGACATTTCTCCCAGCCCGAAACGGACTCGTAAAAGTCACGTTATCTCATTTTGTGTGATTTATACTGTGTTAGAAAGAGAAAAAACACGCTCTATATTGCTATTTAAAATTTTAGCATGCACATAGGAAAAATTATCATTTATTATCAAAGTACTCGAGGGGTTAAAATGAACTTTCAAATTCGAATGTGAAATTTTTTTAATGTGAAGTTCAAATCGAGTGGCTAGTTGTGCCATTTAGTGTAAAATATAATTTCTTTAAAAGATTAGTATTCACTTATTAATATACACAGATATCAACATGTTTCGAAAGTGCTGCTTTCTTCATCAGGAATATATAGAATTTAAAAAAAAGCAAACAAAGCTTTCGAAACACGTCGATATCTGTGTATATTCATAAAGTGAGAATACAGAGTAATTTTTAAATTAATTTATTAAAAAAAATATTGTTCCACTTTATAAAATTTCTACATTTTATTGCCAAACTACATAATGCTCCTTGGAAAAATCTTGTAATTAAAAAAAAATCGACGCTTGTTAGCAAGGGTTAACAAATAATGTGAATACAAGTGTAGGTGTCCACCTAATGGAGTGGTCAATTAAATACCGATAGTGTTTACTCGGTGTGTGTGTGGTTATACTACTTGTTTGATCGTTCCATTCAGCGTTTGACAAAGAAGTTTCCTTGATTAGCGTTACCTCTTAAATGTTATTATGTCAATTTCGTAACGAATTCCGGTTCTCAAGCAACCAGCCGGTGAGTGTTTTTATCTTTCCGCGGCATACATTATAGGTATGTGTAGGCATCATTCATTTTCGCAATGGCGGCTTGATCATTTGTGGACACATAATTCCATTTCACGTAATTTGTTAAACTAATTACAAATCATGCGACACTTGCAACCGTTTTCACCATCACTCTAAATTCCTTCCTGTCATTTGTACATCTGCCGAGGCACGCTACAGCATCTCAGGTGGTGTCATTACTTTGTCCACTTTTTACTTCGTTTTCCTGGAAATCATCGGGAGACCTTCCCCTCAGAATGTGGTGTGAAGTGGGAAAATCATATCGGTTACCCTCTTGCAAGTGTCCCCCGTTTCCTGGAAATCATCGGGAGACCTTCCCCTCAGAATGTGGTGTGAAGTGGGAAAATCATATCGGTTACCCTCTTGCAAGAGTCCCCCGTTTCGTGGAAATCATCGGGAGACCTTCCCCTCAGAATGTGGTGTGAAGTGGGAAAATCATATCGGTTACCCTCTTGCAAGTGTCCCCCGTTTCGTGGAAATCATCGGGAGACCTTCCCCTCAGAATGTGGTGTGAAGTGGGAAAATCATATCGGTTACCCTCTTGCAAGTGTCCCCCGTTTCGTGGAAATCATCGGGAGACCTTCCCCTCAGAATGTGGTGTGAAGTGGGAAAATCATATCGGTTACCCTCTTGCAAGTGTCCCCCGTTTCGTGGAAAACGTCACTTTACCTGATTCAAAACAGGATGTGAAGAAAATCCAACTGATACCCATTTCGGCACTAGCCTAGTTCTCTGCCGTCCACGTTTGTTTCGCGCGATTTTGACTGCGGTAAGCAAATTATTAAACATTTTTAAATTTGCTATTAGCACTCAATATATGAATATACACAATGGTCAGAGAAGTAATTTTTATTTTATTTGAAGATGAACACAAGGGCGGTTTTCCAAACTATATACTTAAAATATACGACTTTCTCGCATATAAACTCAAGTAAGGCTAATGTGAGCGTAATGAGTAAGATTAAGTACGGGACGCTTAGATGGTTTGGGCATGCCGAGCGAATGAACTGAGAAAGGAGTGTAAGGAGAATATATGACGCGAATCTGAATGGAAGAAGAAGCCGGGGACGTCCGAGGAAGACATAGCACGATCAAGCGAATCAAATACTTGACTCGGGCCATGTCAGAATTCGGAAAAGCAGAAGAGAATGTATGAGACATTGTATGAATGTGAACGGAGCAAGAAGTGTATGCTAAGATCGAGTAGTTTGGCCGTCCATCTTCTCTGCCTACCCCTGCGGAAAAAAGACTTGATGGTTAGTTAGTTCGTTATCTCCCAATTTAACTGAAATGTCATCCCAGCAAATAATATTTTCAATTGTGGAGCAGTAAATTTTAACAGGGGTCTCGTGTGTTGAATTTGTGGCAAGAGAAACCACAAGGATGTCAATATAGTGGATTTTGGCGGCTTTTTGTGTCGATGAATGAGCCGGTGCATTATCGTGATGGTAGAGGTTTTTTTTATCTTTCTATTCTGGATTGTTTTTTTATCAATGGGAGGGTGTCAATTCACTGTTTGGGTTGCACTTCAAAGCTTGCCATCGTGGATGTCGTCTTTGATTGATGTTCTGCCTATTCTAAATTCTGCAGTCCATTTTGTCACAATGTTTTGGATAGGTGGGAAGTCATTGTACTAAATTAAGACATATTCATAAAAAATTGATAGCGTTCTTGCCATACAAAAGTTAAAAAATCAATACTTGTACATTTTTCGATTTTCTGCGTTTCATAAAAAAACCAAACACATCCAATTCAAACCCTGGAAAAATTACATTTCGCATAAAAAATTTGGAGAACCCAAATTACGATTGGCATTACAAAATAAAATTGCTTTTAACTCCACTGAACACCGCCTTCATGTCAGTTCTACGAACTTATCGAACTCCCCACTTAAATTAAAATGAGTTAACTGTCTGTCTAAAACTTTTTAATATTATAAATGTCTCGCTACAATATTTAAGTTTTATTGTTCGTCGTAGAATGCATAATCCAATATTGTTTACCCCTTACTTGCGAACACATACGCGAACGTCACTTTGTTCGTCAAAAGTTTATTGGAGGTTAATCCTTACAAATATATAAATAAATCACGAGGAACAAGTGAACGCTCAAGATCGACTGTTTGTTACCTTCATTTATTGGAGTGGAACCCGAGTGAGACTACGTTAGCGCCAAGGTAAAGAAAGATCTCTGTGTTTTAGGACCGCGAGAAATTTTGATGATATTATTGTTTGATTTTTATTTCTATAATGCGTTTCAAAAACACTTTGTTTGGGATGTTTATTTGATTAGACAGTATGCATACAGCCGGTAGTGCACAGTGCAGTGGAGTGAGGTGAGACGTGTGCTCGGTCTGATTCAGTTTATTCCCAGAGGTAGCCATTATTGAGGTATTCTAGTAGTAGATGGAATGTATTAGGCTGCATTCTCTTGTCAAAATAAGGTCGTCGCTATTTCAATACTCTTATTAATTAATGGCTCGTTACTTTTGCTTTTTATTTTTAAAGAATTGCTCTTTCACCAGTCGTTTATGTCGAGCTTTTATGAATTTTATCTTCTCTGAGATCTCTTCATTTCTCAATACTTTTCGCGTTTATGTGGTGGCACCTACGAACAAATAATAGTATTATTTTCAGTTTACAAGGTCGGCAATTATTTTAGTTCTGTATGCTGTGGGAAAATACCCCTCTGTAGAGTGTAGACTATATCATAATATTTAAAGTGCGGTCTGAAAACAGGTAAATGTTGACTCCTTTTGTTTTTTTTCCAATAAATATTTATTTTTGCGTTAAGTCATTTATCTATACACGCGCTCTGTCCGCTGTTCTGGCTTGTTTAGACAGTTTTCACACGTTCCTCCTGGCTGATTCTAAAATAAATTGTACGCAAGATACCTGTGATTTTAATACCCGCATATCGCAGTACGCATCGCGATCTCCGTACCAATATCGCTGTCGTATTTGCCGTGTTTGTTCTGATCTTCTCACATCCGTTTACATTAGTTGTCTTATTGGATAGTTTTTGCACGTTTGCCCAGACCGAAGTGTAAACATTTTACTGTTCTCGCGGTGGTTCACTGTCTTTCTTGTTCCATGTTATTTACTCGCAGAACTGAATAATAACATTATTAAATTCCTCGGCATTTAATTTTAGCATGGTTTCAGAATAATAATATTGTACCTGCTTCTTCACCACTAATTCATAGTTTTATCCTATTCTGTCCACCGTGCATTTTATTTTCGGATAGAGTTTTAGTTTTGTGAAGCTTGTTCGCAAACGCCTTCAGTCCTGTCGGACGTGCCGTGTGCGCCAGTGCCAGTTCGTACCATTGTTTACCTCTACATCGTCCAGCCACTTATGTTAGGCCTCCCAACAATCCAGAGGAGCCCTTTTGATTGTCGAGTATCTTCAATCCCTACTACATTTTCTGTCCAGCGGAGTCATCCCACTTCTATAAGTCTTGATAATTGATTTACCTCATATCTCGAATACGTTAATAAGAGAGTTTTGTATATTTCTTTATTTTGTTGGGTTCGTTCTGTTAGCGGATTCGCGCGCCGCTGGTGCGCCACCCATAACCCTTACGCACTTGACCATGGTTAGTCACTTTGTGATCTCTGTTTGCCAAAGCTGTTGCCAAAGAGTGTCAAGAAATGGCCGGAGGTTTGCTTGAGTTTGCCCTGGGACAACAATACACGCAATTTCAATTAAATGTGTTTTGCCATCGCGACCAATGGACCTGTATAGTGGATATTGAAAAACGGCAATGAAAGATACTCGTTTCATAATTTCTTCAAAAGATTGGTATTCACTTCGTGGCGTCATTATTAATGAATTAATTAAAAGTTGGTATTAATTGTTATTATTCTGAATTTGCCAATCATATTTAAAAACCAATAATTCTTTTGATATAAATAAAGGTTTAACAAATACAAATACAACCGGTTTACAATTTGACGAAGTAGAAATTTTAGAAATCAGAAAAGGCGTTAATAGTGTATTAAATTTAATAAATAATCACATATTTAAAAAATAGCTATCTCTTGAATTTATTTTCATATTAATATTAATAACAAAAATAATTTCTTTTTTAATTTCTAATATAAATTTGCTATTCAATGTTTTATAATATTTTTTTTATTAACATTTTTGATTAATTACTTACCTACTTTAATCATTTTTTGTTTATATTTATAATTTGTCATTTGTCTATACTTAACATTATTATTTTTTACTCCTGATGAAGAAAACGTCGCTTTCGAAACATGTTGATATGTGTATATTAATAAAATGGTGAATACAGTGTAACTTTTAATTCGTTTATTTAATAATCATTTGAATTCACATTATTCTCACTTCATTTTATATTGCAAATTCATGTTTTTTTGTTGTTGCTAAGGTTGTATCTTGCTCGGGCCGTACATCTTTTAATTTGTGTATTTATAAATATGTATCCGTGCAAGAGCCTAACTATGTATGTTCGTTTCCTATGTTACTACAGATTGTAATAACAAAACTGGCTCTAGCACGCCGTGACATTATCAATTGGTAATCTGCATTAATTAAACCCAATTTTCGGAAAACCACCTTATACTGCAATAACGGAAGTTGTTTTGTTTTGTTTGGAAATAGTGTGAAAAAGTTTATTTACTAATCCATCTTATTTTGAACTATAAATCAATGTGGCGTTCTTTTGATGTCGAAAAAATTAATTAAATATTCTCTCGCAGTCTTCAAATTTTCCTTTTATCGAATGCCCGACATCTGGGACGCCTTTACTAAGAAAGTGCAAATGGGGCTTTTTTCAAGCAGCCAAATTTTACGAGGTTGTTCGTACCATAATATATGCGTATTGTCTTATTTGCATTAATTTAAACATAAAATACCCTACATTCTGTTTGCCTGCATTTGGTAAAGTCTTACATCAGATGAATTAAATCGACTCACTCCGGTATAAATAAACTAAATTGTAACGACTGTTCCTCATTTTATATTGGAAAAACAAGCCGTAATTTTGACATTAGAATCAAAGAACATGTGAGATGTCTTTTTTATTATTTTTTTTTTATATGAATACCGCACAAGAGTCCCAACTGCTCCCAACCGTCTGGAGCCAGTGAGGCTATGGCATTCCCAATGTTGTGAAGCTGAAGGTATTGCGTAGGGGATGGAGAAGGGGAAGAGGAAGGTGGGGAATATCTGGCTATTCAGATCTGGTCACCAAACACGGCTAAAAGCCAGTTCAAGCAACGTTTCAATTCCGAATGGTGGTCTTTCACCAGGGCGATACTGAGAGTATCTTCCATTCTGGAACGTGCGCAAATATACCATATATTATTTTTAAATGAGTTAATTGTGAAACAACACAAATTAATTAAATAAAATTTACTTGCGCACGCCGGGATTTGAACCCGAGAGCCTTACCCCTCGACCATGGAGGCCGTCAAAATCATCTTAATAACTAATCATTTTATTTCAAGCAATCGTAGTTTTGATAAAAATACGGGGATAGATTTTCTTCACATTAATAGTAAAGGTAAACGCTTAGATAATTTAAAAGCCGTGGAAATTAAGAAATCCCTTAATAATGATGAGTCTGTTATTAACAATCAAAGAAACCTACCTATCTTACAGCCCCATTTTAAATATGTTTCCTTCCACCCCTCAATCAATCTCTATCTCTTCCCCCACTCTTTACTAGTCCCTAGTCACGCCCCCACCCCCACTGACATTTATTATGTATGTTCTGTCATACTTTTGTAATATTATTTAGTATATACTTTTCCCTGACGATGGAACGGTTGTTCCGAAACAAAGTTTGATTGTTTCATTTGAATTAAATAACACTTAATAACTATTTGCTCTAGTTTCTAATCAGAACATCATTTTATTCAACTACTCAACACAAACTATTTACAAGCCTTTCGTAGGCGCAGTCGTGCTGTAATTATTGTCTTTCAAATTGACTGTTTATAGTAGCCGACAAGACGTGCCAATTAATTTGAAGCTCCAAAAAGAAACTACATTGAAATGGAATTTTTACGTAAATTTTACATTGTATTTTTGTAATGCTTAATGCGTAAATATGACTTATTTATTTTTATTTTTAATTTCTTTAAAAGATTGGTATTCGCTTTGTGGCGCCATTATTAATAAATTAATTAAATATTACTTTGTATTCATCACATTAATTATCTAATTGTAAACCGGTTGTATTTGGATGTAAAATTTTTAAACCTTTATTTATATCCAAAGAATGATTGGTTTCTAAAATGTGATTGACATATTCAAAGTATTTGTTATTATTTAAACACCTTAGGTGTTCCTTAACTCTAATACTGAAATTTCTTTGAAAAGTCTTTCCTATGTAAAAATAGTTGTAATCGTTACAAATTAGAAATTTTTGAAATTAGAAAAGGTGCTAATAGTCCATTAAATATAATTAATAATTAGCTTTCTTTTTAAATAGGTGTCTCTTAAATTTATTTTTATATTAATATTAATAATAAAAAAATAAAAATATATGTATATATATATGTATATATATATGTATATATATATATGTATATATATATGTATATTTTTTTCATAAGAAGCAATCACTTTGTGGTTTGACATTGTATTGAGTAAATGAAACACGTTGTTATAAACCACGCGTATATTTTATTTTCACCAACCGGTTTCGCTTAACTCAAGCTTCATCACTCCCTCTTACACATAATGTTTTTCTATTGTTGTCTTCCTCTAATATTTTGTTTCGTCTCTATTTTTGTAATATATCTATTTAATTCTATTGTACCTGGTGCCTATATATAACCGATAACTCTGTATTAGAATTTAGTTATTATATTTCCCCGATGAACCTTGAGTTATCTCTTAAATTTAATTTTACATTAATATTAATATTAAAAAAATATATTTTTTTAATTCCTAATATAAATTTGTTATTCAATGTTTTATAATATTTTTTTATTAACATTTTTGATGAATTATTACCTACTTTAATCAATTTTTGTTTATGTTTATAATTTGTCTATTTTTACTATATTATGTTCTATGTTTAGCATTTGTCTATACTTGACATTACTATTTTTAGTATTTTATATATTCCGTACGAAGAAAGCATCGCTTTCGAAACCCGTAGAAGATATCTGTGTATATTAATAAAGTGGTGAATACAAAGTAATTTTTTAATTCTGTTATTTTAATTTATTATTAGTATGAAAAGCTGGTTTATTTATTTCGTTTTTATTTGTTTTACGGTGTTCATTTACCTCTGAAATATTACACGAAATTAACCATTCAAGAGGTATGGCTGTAGAAAGTACGGACGAGAGTGCGTTGCCTCTCGGGGGCCACTTTCTTGCCATGGCTATCCGGTTTTTTGGGAACTTAAAAACCTTCCGGCTTGAGAAAGGTTTGAAGAAAAGTTTGGAGGGCTCAAGGCCGCCTAGTGACCCTTTCACGTTTGCTTTTATTGCCACCGCGAGCCTCATATCCTCGTCCCGCCGAGATCCGGACCTCAATTGGCTTCTGGGTGATCACTTGACTGGCTGAGAACTCCGAATCTCCGAGATTCCGAAGCAGTGCGACATCGGCCATCTTTTCTACTTGAAACAGAATAAGGAACTCCTGTCCTATTTATTATTATTTTTGTCAATAATGACGTTCAAACTTAAATACCACTATATTTCGTTTTCTTTTCTGCTCGGTTTTGAGCAGTTTTGAGATTAGAATGTCAAATGTCAAAACAAGGATGAGCTTTACCTTATATAATTTTATATTCTATTCATGTTAAATCATAACTAAACATAAGTAATAAAATTGTTCCCTTTTTAATTATTATTATTTTTTAAAACTTTAATGCAAATAATAATAATAGTATTGAGCATTAACATTACCGTAATATCCGTATTGATAATTGGTTTGCTAATAAATACTCTAATTTCTTTCATTAATAATATTTTTTTTTAATATTGAACAACAATACAAAACAAAATCGAAAAACAAAAATGTCCATACTAATCCAAAAAACAGAATGCGCACGTGACGTCAGACGTTCTAAATGCAATGGTACCAATATAGTAAGGTGTTTTGGTGAGATGATTTATTATTCACTTTTAAATAACGATTTATAAATTCTACGTATATGTAATAATAGTTGTATATTCAGAATCGGCGTTTGTTGATCTACGAGTATAAAAATATATTGTTTTAAAGCCATTATATTTTGTTCACTGGAGTTCTATTTTGAAATGCTTTCTGTGTACGGAATACGCCCGTACAGTGGGTATACGATGATAGCAACGCAGGTCGGATGAAACATGGGTTCCCCGTTAACGACGAGTCACGATGTATTGACTATACTCTCCTCATTATTATATTACATTCATTATCGAAGTAGGCACTCGTACCAACGCATTGTAAGTGCCCAGTTTTCGTAGATGAGTTGCGTTAAGTTAAGCACTGGTTCATTGAAGTAAGATTTTTACAACTCATATCACGAAAACTACAATGTCTACTTTCCTAAATGTTCCAACAAGGCGCAACAGGCGCACTGCGCTTCTTCGTGTAGAGGCGAAAAACACTAACGCAGCAAAGAACTCACCAATTACTCGCGCGATCACAACATATACGCGATACGAAAAATTAATAGACTTGGACATTTTTCATGATTCTTTACTAACATACAAAACAAATTTATAAAATTTTCTTAGTTTGATATAAATTTTAAAAAATGATTTAAAAAAAAATTACTCGGTATGCTCCACTTTATTAATATACACAGATATATGTTTCGAAAGCGACGTTTTCTTCATTAGGAATATATAAAATACTAAAAATAATAATGTCTAGTATAGACAAATGATAAAACTATAACACAATAATGTAAGAATGGACAAATTATAAACGTAAACAAAAATTGATAAAAGTTGGTAAGTAATTAATCAAAAATGTTAATAAAAAATATTGAATAATAAATTTATATTAGAAATTAAAAAAAGAAATTATTTTTGTTATTAATATTAATATGAAAATAAATTCAAGAGATAGCTATTTAAAAAAAATGATTATTTATTAATTTTAATTCATTATTAACGCCTTTTCTGATTTCTAAAATTTCTACTTTGTCAAATTGAAAACCGGTTTTATTTGTATGTAAAATTTTTAAACCTTTATTTATATCAAAAGAATGATTGGTTTCTAAAATACTTGATATTATTATTGTTCGTATTCTATATATTCTTGATGAAGAAAGCATTGCTTTCTAAACATGTAGATCCGTGTCTGTTAATAAAGTGGCGAATACGTAGTAAATTTTTTAATTCATTTATTAATAATGACGCCACAAAGTGAATACCAATCTTTTGAAATAAATTATTTAACTTCACTTATTTTTTCTTTAAATTTTTATTCATAGTCCTTAATCTGTTTTAATTTTGAATGACAAATCTTCTTAATGCGCGTAATGATTGAACATTAATTTCATTCATTAATATCTATACTTTTCTTTAAATCCACATAACTCATTCAATAAATTTTTTGCATCCATGTCATAAAACTAACAATAAAACATATACATAATATTAATATACTCAAAAACTTCCTTCTTCTTTTGAGGTTCATAACATTTTTAAAATTTAATCGTATAAAAGTATCTGTCTAGCATTACCATCTTTATTAACATGTAGAATATCGTATACGAGTATATGTACTCGTATGTATATTCTCCCCAAACTGATCAGAGGCATGCAAATGCAGCTGTGATGTATCACATACATACTCGCCCCACTGCTGTTCAATATCAGGTTATGTTCTGATTTTCCAAATAGTAACATTTTGTACATAATTTATTCTAAAATGTAAATATGTTAGTTGTAAGCCTCTATCACTAGTTTTAAGTCACTAGCTACAGGTCTAAGTTGTAAGTCGCTATCTATATAAGTCTTAGATGTAAGTCGCTATCTATATAAGTCTTAGATGTAAGTCACTAATTATAAGTCTGAATTAGGTATTTTCTAGTTATAAATCTTAGCTGTAAGCCATTACTAATAAATCTAATATGTAAATTATTAGATATAAGTCTAAATGATAAGGTATAGGTTAGATACATTATATTGTAAAGCGCCCTTGAGGTGATTATCTCACGAAATCGGCGCTATAGAAATAATCCATTTATTAGTATTATTAATTACAATTCTTGATTTCATAACTTCACTACACTTCTCCACACCATCTCTCCACGCACTTTTTTCTTTTCATTAATATTGGTCGCACATGCATTCATTAGTTAAGAAGCATTCTCACCCCAGACAAAATGAATAAGATATTGTGTGGACATACGCAATAGGTACTTTAACAATGTAATTTTTAATATTCCAATAATATCATTTCTAATAAAATGTACTCGGTATGTCTAAATAAATAAATAAAATAATGAATTAATTTCTCTGATATCTGTTTTATTAATCGACGCGATCTCCCTCCCGAACAATCAATATAGTACTTATTACCTAAAGGAAACTACATAATTGTACAAGGTGGAAAAAATCCTTTTTTTTTTTACTTCTTTCGCGTTTCAATTATCGAAAATTGGTAGTCTTTTGGCTAAATTATTATTGAAGTGAGCACGTTTTTTAAATCAAATGTCTGAGAACTGGGAAGTGGGTCGTCACTCGTCACTCGTCACTCTACTACCAAAGGGCGAGCGATTTAACTAAAACTAAAGAGTTTTTAAAATCACTAGTTATAAATCGTAGCTGTACGTTTTTAGATTCGTTTAAGTGATCAGTGATAGGTTAGATCTATTAAATTATAGACCGCCCTTGGACTTATTTTCCCACTAAAACGACGCTAATGATAATAATAATAGTAATTGGATAATTAATACCCCTAAGGCGCTGTTCAAATATTACTATTTGGGGTTTATTCTATTATATCTGTTTTATGTAAGTCTGGCGCTATACAAGTATTCCATTTTTTATTATTATATGGCGTCAACCAAAGAGTTTATAAAGCTTTAGGCTTTATTGGACTGTTATTGTAAAATGAATTGGTTGTCATTGTTTGCATTTGTGGATTTCTTAAACGTATGAATACATATAGGTTTTTTTCCATCGTATTAGAATTGAACCTAGAACACATAGGAACAACATGGAAATAGTTGCATTGACCTCACCGGTCAAGAGTTTTTGATACTTTGTACACACAGACTATACGGTCAGGCACTACTACCATACATATTACGTTAAATAATGTGTTTTTTAATAATTTCAGTATGCACTTTTAGACTTCCTGATTTTGGTTTTAATATCTGTTAACTATGGATTAGTTTAAAATAATAAAGGACTGTTGGTACGTTCGGCTACATTTCGATCAAATAAAATAAATCAGACAAACACAACTGTATAATATTGATTGATCGGAACCCAATCATAATACACCTTATGATTGAACCAAATTAAAAAGGTTTTTATGGATAGAAATGGCCTGCTAAACAATGTTGTTTTTGTAGAACAGTTTGATCTTAACCGTCGCGGTCGAGTCGAGCCTTAAGTGTTTGCCGGCCCCATCCGCGTCTCCGAGAGTCTCGGCTGCTTACGGATGCGGCGGCAATGAAATGGTATCTGCGGAATCGAAAGTGGGTGGCCAGGCAGTCGGCGGCATCTGGCGGCGGCCGTGGACTCAAAAGGCAACTCTCAAACTCGTGAGGCTGCAAATAAAATCACAATTACCCATAAAAATATCATCGTCTGATGGGATTTTACCTAATTTACAATATTATGTTACGTTCAAGAAGTAAGAGCATAAGATCCAGCAATACAATACCCTCCGAGCGGAAACTGAACATCGTTTGAAAGGGAGATATATTAATACATAAGAGAGAGGGAGCGCGCTAATATAAATATGGCTTAGGGCGTAAGCGATCATTTAAAACAAATTTAATTAACCATGACATATTTGGAATAGAGCAAAAATCTCAACACTTAAGTATCATTTAAAGAATCGTCGCTCCTTTTTTCATACCTATAACTTGTTAAATAAGAGAACCAAACTGCTATTGTTTATTTTTTTATTATTCTACCTTTTTTACTATTTAAAACTATTGTATTATATAATGTATCGCATAAACTTTACTTAGTCCTGCATTGTTTTTATATTAGATGGACCGTGAGAAGTGTAAGCATATATATTTAAATTATTATCAAATATAAGGTATACTACACATACTATATAGCTTATTTAATATTACCATGAACTGAAATGCTAGCGTGCCAAGTAGGGAACATTTCTTCTTATCCCCACCTTCCTCTCCCCCTTCTCCTTCCCCTCCCCAATACCTTCAGCCTCACAACATTCCCCAATTGGGAATGCCATAGTCTCACTGGCTCCAGACGATTGGGAGCAGTTTGGGACTCTTGTGCGGTATTCATATAAAAAAAATATTAAAAAAATCTTTACCTAAACATTTCCTGAGTAAATAACATTATTTGTGACACAAACTAATCATTTGTACATAATGTCAAAATGTAAATAAACTGTCTATCTATCTGAATATATATTTGGTTATCCGTAACAGCAAAACTTCTCAAAAATTGAAGTCTGGCGTCATACGATTTGCATAGATTTTTATGTTAGCATTTTTTACTGTTGCATTTTCTTTCATCATGAGCTTTGATATTTTCATTTGACTTTCAATATATGTTTCTTTCATTTTTTTTAAATGTGTTGAAATTCTGGTGTAGCCGGGTGTAAAACTGGTAAATTGTATAGTTAGGTACTAAAAGCAGTGGGTGCAATCTCGTTTCCAATAATTGATTAAGTCTAATTGAATAATGTTTATTATTTCGTAATAGTAATCCACGTAATAGATCGCTCTGTTGTACCATTTTTTTTTGCTTACTCTTGACATCTTGTTAGACAAATTATTCTTCGCGTCGGAGGCAGGTAAAACCCAGCTTTCTTTTAGATGCCGATGCAAAGATGAATCACACGTTGTACCAACGCCTGTCAACGCGACACCATTAAATGAGACAAGAAACAGTCTCACATATTCGCCTTGTTCATTCCTACAACCCACTACCCAGTTTACCAAAGCCAAAATTCCTTTGACTTTCACATGCAGATTTCAAATACATTAAACTACGGTATACTTGCACCTCCAAAGTGGAAGACACTATCAGTATACCCGCCCCGGTGATCACCGCCGATGGTTTAATCTATGTTTAGTGACCAGATCGGAATGACTAAATGTGGTGAACGTATGTCCAAGGGTATGAGAGGGGCAACCGAGTATGAATGAAAACGTATCGTCATTTCGAATTGATTCGGTTGTGCCCTTCGCTAGTTGGAATTTAGTATTACAAGCATGTGTTTCGAATCAACCTTCCCACGTCACGATCCATATCACCTGACACGCCATTCGCTCTATTTCCCAAGTTAGGATCGTATCTGATGTCCACATTAGTAAATATATAGTATAGTATTTAAAACTATGAATAATGGCCTGGACTCGCCAGAGGTCATTAATTTTAAAACCCGACACACCGATTTTATTTTTATTTGCCCGCATGCAAGACCAATCTCAGGATAAATTCTCCAATTCCCCGTATTTGTGCGCAATATAACGCTCAATTTCACAATATCGACATTCTTCACAATACCCTTTCAAAATATATGTAACCGAAGTAATACGTACTACCACAAATTGATGCACGAGTATAAAATGTATCGAGGTAATTTCCTGTCCCTATCCTATCTTCCTCTTCCTCTTCCCCTTCCTTCTTATTTTGTTTTTTCTTTATCTTGTTAGCTTCATAAATAAAACATGTGTATTTAACCACTGTTAGCACAAGAAACTTACCTTTTGTTAAACTTCCTTTGTATATATATTTGTATTAAAAGCTGTTTGTTTCTTACAAATATATAATTAAATAAAATAAAGAAATGCAATTATATGTAATAATTAAATATATAATAAAGGTCCATGTAATACGTACCGTGACTCGTTCGCGGCGAGAGTAGAATTCTTTACTTTTACTTTCGTTGCGGTCTGGGGCCTGCGACAGGGCGCAAATATTAACTCCGATAAATAATAATAGATTATTAATTAATTGCAAGGAAAACAGTTACCTGTATTTTTTAATATTGTGAATATCGCACAAGTATTAATTACCCAGAGCCATTTGCTACTAATCGCCTAATTAAACATTCAAGGTTAAATCGAGCTGTCTACTATGATTCGTACGTTGTGTCACGTCTAGATTATTGCAACGGAATATATGCGAGTCTCCCCAAATACCAAATTAACAAATTGCAATCAGTATTTAACGCTGCAGCAAGACTTATCACCGGCGTATCTAAATATTCTCACATTTCAGAGCATCTCAAAAATCTCCACTGGCTCAAATGTCCTGAAAGAATCCAGTTCAAGCTCTGCTGGATGGTATTTAAGTCACTTAACGGAATGGCTCGGGCTTACTTATCAGAACTGTGTATTCCCGAAAATACCAACTCACAGCAGTCCACCCTTAGGTCAGCAGCGTCATCAGCTATCGGCAGGTTGAAGGAACCAAAGCGCACACCTAATACTAAGTTCGGTGATCGTGCTTTCGGAGTGCCAGGACCTAAAGCCTGGAATGAACTGCCGCATGACTTAAGAATTATCAAAGACTCGACAGAATTCAGAACTAAACTTAAAACACATCTTTTCAGACAATCGTATCCATAAATTGAAGAAATTCACCTGTAAATTGCTTAGCTAGGCTAGCCGGTTCGTACTTACCTAAAGTCATTAAATAAATCTATAATAAAAAAATAAAAATAATAATAATAAAATTAAATTAAAAATTCACGCATCGGTGCGCAAATGCGTCCACAGCCCGCAACACTGTAAATAACCAAAGTGTAAAATAAATAAAAAAAAACGTTAATATTTATTAAAAAAAAGCTTCTTACGCTTTTTAAGGTAATTTTATAGATATCTTCGAGTCCTAAAATTCATTTTATGAATACTTTCCAGTCCTAAAAATTAATACCAATAATTCAATAAATACTACCTCTTCTTGTGCCACCAATCATCTAATAAATGTAACATCAATAGAAAAGGAGAAACAAATAACCATGTAAAACTATTATCTCTATAAATATTTTTTTCTAAAACTGTGTTCATCTGAAGCGACCTGCCAGGTAAGTATGTTTCTCTGTATCTGTTTGTACATAATTAGTTAAGAAATATTTCTACAGCGCCCTTGAGGTGATTTTTCACAAAAACCGCGCTATACAAATCATCCAACTATTATTATTATTATTATCGCTCTTTTAGTGCAAATGGCCCGCTCACTTCCGCCAGCTCTTACTAATATCCAGAAATTGACTGAATTTAAACGGGCTTTAAAAACAAAATTATTTATAAAATCCAATTGTCGATAAATTTTAACTTCTCTTTAATTTATTGTAAAAGGGCATTTACTCAAGCCTCCTGTAGTTGTTTGGTTTCGGTTTAATTCGTATTTGTATTTTTTATGTAAAGTCAGTTATTGCTGAACATAGCCCGAGCACTGTCTTTAAAATGTTGCTATTTTGGCACTATTATTGTGAATGCGTTATTTTTGTATCCCTGTGTATATAATGTATAATACGAGTATTTTGTAATTTTATTGGATGAATATCTAACAAGTACTGTGGGAGTAATATTAAGAACGAGTAAGAGTGTGTGTAATATGTCAGGAATGTATAAATAGAATATGAAAGGAGCACTGTAGGAATACCCTGAATGGAGTTAGTTAATCATTATGTTTAAGTTTATTAAAGTAAAGCGCAATTGAAGTGAAATAACAGAAAACTGCGCTATATAAATGCTTTAGTATGATTATTATTATTACTTTGGAATCCTTATTGGGTTTTTTCGTGGGCAAGAGAAGAAGATGCAGATGGGAAAGAGGAAGGTCAAGAAGTCTATGAATATGAAGTAGATTACATCATATACCGAGGTATACAGGTGGATGATACGAATAAAAAATAATGAACTAAATTCACATTTATTCTTGAATTTAATGGCTTTTTACATTTTTATCAAACGTGATTTTAAATTATAATAATTTTCTTTTACAATAATTGAAGTTTGTTAAATTATAATAATTGATTTGTTCGTTGTATAATTTGTGCTTATTCATATTGTAGTAATGTCTGTACCTTATCAAATATATTTTTTTCTCGTCTTGTATTGTTAATATAGTATTATTCAATCATCTTTCAATCACTAATAACCTTAAGAATTTAGCAGGTGCGACAAACTTGTGGGTGTTTATGGACATTATGTCTACACAGGGGTGGGTGGACGAAATTGGCCCAAGTACCGTAATTTTTATTAAGCGTGTCAATTTACTTTAATATTTTGTTATAATTATATTTTAATTATTTGTCGTTTGGGAATTTCAATGTTCGTAAAACTTACTTTTTCTCCCATTGATTTTAATATACCCCGAGCGATCCGTGGTTTCAACTTTCAAATATTTACATTTTGTCAAATTACGATTAGGAATTTCAGTTGTAGAGTTTTCTATGCGCGTCGACCAAATGTTCTCAAAGTTCTTTGAACATATTTCTTCATTATTTTTTAATTTTCGTTATGTTTTCATTTCATTTGTGCATATTTGGTTTGATATGTGATTTTCCCATAAATTTTTTTTTTTTTTTTTTGTTTTTTTTTTTCATACTCGTACATGTATACATATAAAATATACACGTGTACCGATGATATTTTATGAAGATCTTTTAGGTTAATATTTGTCCAAAAATGGGCCAGACATGATGGTTTTTGGCCTACAATTTCGCACGTGTTTTCTTTTAAACACGATTTAAAATTATTTCGGTCATACGGTTAAAATATTCGTGTCTAATACTAATATTTATATTTATGTTGAAATCCTCCCTAATCATTCAAGTTTTATTTTTGAATTTTGATATAATGTGTCGTATTAGTTCGATTAATAAATTTGCATTAGATTCACGAGTTCTATAGGTTGCTAATAAATTCACCTGTCCAGCCTACACAATTCCGCAAGCATTGTAGCAATATCGCATTTGTTATTAACGAGTATCGCGGTACCACTGTTTTTATCTGTATTTGTGTTAGTCTGAATTTGATTGTGACCACGTACATTATAATGTGGCGAGTCACTATTTGTACGAGTATATGCTTCCGTCAACACTATGAAGTCCGACTTTACCTGAAGATTATTTGTATCAAGAATAAATTCATCAATATTTTTTTTGAGACTACGTATATTTAGGTGTAGTATTGTTATTCCGGAGAATTTTTCAATGATAATTTGTTACACACTTTTGCACTTTGATAGTTGAGTTTACCGTTTTTGAAGCTATTTTCCAGTTGTATGTTTATGAAGTCATCCATTGCGGCATATATTATAATAATTAGTTTTTTTCTAATCGGTGTTCATATCTTTGAATGGTATATTGTTGTTAGCTTTGTGGTGCGTTGCGATATTGGTTTTGTACTTCATGTTGTTTTTCACGCAGTCGAAGCAGTTTGGGATTTTATCCCTTATCTCACAATCCTCGTATGTGTGCTCCTCGTTGCGATACGTGCACCTTGGCTTGTTCTTCTTATTGAGGTATTTGATAGAGGTGTGGAGGTGTATTTATTTATGCCTTGCGGGACCAGTTCGTCCCTGTGTAGGTTCGCGTCCGTTCCGTGTCATTGAATAATCACCATGTACAAGTTTCCGCAGAGTGAGGTAGAATCTTATCACCGCTGCCAAAGAATACGTCGCGTATCGTGATGCAATAACCACTTAACTATGTCTTTATTATACCTGCTTATAATAATATGGCGGCATTGTGTAGGCTGAATATTTACGTAAATTAAGCAGCGTCATCTTTATACTTATCAAGGACATTTTTTGAGCAAGGAATGTCGATAATGCGTGTCCAAACGTTGATGAAATATGTAGAAGAGTCTGTTGCATTCTTCGGAATGTTGTTTGACGAAAGGAAAAGGTGCGGCACACTCGGATAGTAAGGTGAACCGATGATAGCTCCGTTGTAAAGCCACACATTTATCAGAAAGAGGGGTTGGAACGGAGCTCTCAGTAGCAGGATCATAATACAACATTTGTGAGCAAAAGCCGTTTCTTTGCTGTTTAGATTTAGACTAACTAAAAGAAAGAGCTGCTAAATATTGAGTCTATTTAATGACGCTGATAATTGAATGTAAATAATATTGCTATAATGAGAATTGATACGGAATATTAATATGTATCTTGTATGTTCATTGATTCCTTTGGCACCGGTGTATAGTCGGGAAACACGCTAAACGCGCGCCCAACAGAACGGGTCGCTTTTACGACCCGTTCTTGTGTTCGACAGCTCGGCTGTGGAATGATCTACCGGCCTCTGTTTCCTCCATCTACAACATGGGTCTCTTCAAGACTCAAATTCACTCCTTCCTATCCTTTAAAAGACCCTCCACACAGCATCTCCAAAGAAGATATAGAATATGTAATATATATTTTTTTAATGTTTAAATATTGAGAAATATGAGGTTAATTAAAATGATTGGTTGATATTAGAAGTCCCGAGTTCGATTCTCGGTCACAAAGTACTTATTTTTATATTCGATGAATATTGTTAATATGTATTCTTTCAATAATTAATCACAACTTAATTTAATTTTAAATCGGTGGCAATTCGAGCCCAGCATACAAACGATACCGCAATATGCCGAGGCAATGAACCCCGCTAGCAGCGCCTACCCACTGGAGACAGGTACTTAACTACCTATTCACCGAACCCCATCGCACATGGATACTTTATTATGTTTTAGTAATTAGTATTTTCTAATTTTAAAATAATGAAATAATTGTCGATAACACGATTCACGTGACGTTATTTTACGCGCATAAGGATATTTTCACTTATTTTTATTATAAAAGAATGAAGAAAATAATTACCATAATTATGGCATTCGTATTTTATTTTAATGTTTACCAAAAAAAATTATAACGATTTAAAATGTGTCATTTTTAATTTTTGTTTCATCAAACCGATTTGTTCGTGAATATGGCGTTGTTGACGTCACGTCGGCCAATGTCGGTGACAGCCGTCTTACCGGCCAGTAGCGTTAAGACATTTTAACCAGTTCGAACCGTTTCAGAACGCGTAGTTTTAGATCGTTTTTAAAATGAACAATTTTCAATGAAAATATTAAAATTACACATTTTTAGTACAATAATCAGAATCAGAAAAATAAACTTATCTTTCAAACATTTTTAACGGTATCCATAGTTTGTGAAAAGACCTTATTGTCATGGTTAGGGATGCTGTGCGGATGATCGTTTCGAGGGTAGGAGGGAGTTAACCCTTAAAGAGATCCACGTTGTAGGAGAGAGGAAACTAAAGAAAGGCCTATTTAAGACCGTGGGCCGTTAATGCCGGTGTCGGTTGGTTGGATCAAAGACAATATGGATTACCTTCATCACCTGTTGGTTGCTTGTTGCTTGCCGTGGTAGAATGTCGGCTTTACATGCCATTATACTTGTCAGAAGGAGATTGGACCCTTGGATGGTTTTACATTTTCACTTGCTTTGCTAGAATAATAACTTGATTAAATTCGTTTCTAATTTACATTTTAATTGTTTTCTTCATTTACTTTTAAAAGGAACAATTTCTTATTAATAAACGAATTAAAATTTATTTTGTATTCACCACTTTTTTTAATATACAAGTACACATATACACATTTTTCGAAAGCGATGATTTCTTCATCAGGAATATATAGAATATTAAAAAATAATAATGTCAATTATTGACAAATGATACACTTAGAATACAATGTAAGAATAAATAAATTATAAACAAAACTTGATTAAAGCGCGTAAGTAATTTATCAAAAATGATTAATAACAAATTTATATTAGAAATTAAAAAAGGAATTATTTTATTAGTAATATTAATATGAAAATAAATTCAAGAGAGAGAGCCATTTAAAAAAAAATATCGTTAATGAAATTTAATTCACTATTAACGCTTTTTCTGATTTCTAAAATTTCTAATTTTTCTAATTGTAAACCGGTTGTATTTGAATGTAAAATTTTTAAACCTTTATTTATATCAAAAGGCTGATTGAATTTCTTATTAAATATACCTTTCTTTTATTTCTTCTGGAAGGCGATTATATAAATTCCTCCCGCCGTAGCTAATGGATTGCTTGCCATATTGTGTGTCTATGGTGCTTACATGTATGTTGTCGTGTAAAGTGTGTGTGTCTGGTGACGTTTTAATGAATACTGTGTTTGTATTTATGGGTTTATTATTTATTTTATATATTATACTCGTATACTTTTCTTATTGTTAATTTTTTTTTTCGCTTATAATGTATCGGTTGATGTTCTAGAATTAAAGTTAAATATCTTTTTGATTACCTCGTTTCGTATAATCTGTAATTCAGTTAAGTATGTTTCTCATGCGTTCCCCAAATTTCAGTTAAGTACTTTAGATGTGATTGAACTAGACTGTAATATAATCTTTTAAAATTTTCTTGTAATATATATGATAATCTGCTAAACACGGTAGGCGGGGGGGGTGTTAATTCAGCTTAACACCTCGACTCCGGTGATGGGTCTGATTTGACCCAGTGTTTTTTAAATAAAAGATTTTGCCGCACATATTTCGTTTAGGCTAATTTCCTCTTGTCTATTCTTTTATCAAATATTTACCCACATCTCGACTCAAAAATGATTAAAATCGGACACGGTTTAAATAAGTTATAAGAATAATTGTGTATAAAAACACGCAAAAACTTCATCTCTTCTCAGTTGAATTTGAGCAGCCGAAGAAACAGTATATCTCTCGCTCTATCCTTCCGTCTTTGTCTCTCGCAGTCCTTAACACGCAGATGTTGTCAACCATTCGGGCACATTTCTAGTATTGTGATTATATTTTTATAACTTTGTTTTAATTTTTTTATTTCGTACCGTACTAACGCAATGGCAAGGCAACATTATTTAGCTGATAATGAGATTGAAAAGCTACTTAACAGTGAGATCAGTGACGATGGCGACTTGGAATTCGAAGCATTGGATCCAGAATTTGAAAGTGATCCGGAAGACATATTACTAGAGGAAATATCTGAAAGTGAAAATGGAAGTGATAATGCAGTTAGTGTAGGAAATCTGAGTGAATCCGTTGCAGATCGACTTGTCAAATTCCGGATTCCTTTAATTTTTTATTGAAAAATGTTCATTTAAATTTGTTTTGTTGAAAAATAAAGGTTTTAGTATTTTTAACTAAAATGTATGTCATTCAATGGTAAATACAAAGTATATTTTTAATTTATATAATTAAAATGTATGTCATTCAATGGTTTTAATTGTGACAAATAAATGTGTGAGAAAATTAAATACTCAAATAAGAATGCCATATTATAATATTTTCTAATATTTGCATAAGCAATCATCATATAATATGGCTATAAATTTAATTTATTTTCTTTTTACACATCTTTCTATTAGAGGTGCAGCAACAAGGAAGAATTAAATAAGTGATTTTATTTCTGGTATTTTAAATAAAACATGATATACTTGTAAATACACACCATCGATTTCCCGAAAATGTTAATAAATATACAAACAAAAATGTTCGCTTCCACTGACTTCCTGGGCCTAGTCCTTATACCCCCTCCCGCACTGCCCTGACATTCTCCTGACCTATGGCAGCGGTTGTCTCAAGACGCGACCGATTTAGTCGTGGTTTTGCTCTCGCGTGGTTTCCCCGCGCTGCTGCATATCGAAGAACCGCAACATTTACGGAATACTAATTTCTAAAACATCTATCTTCATACAAGAAACACAAGGGATATGTTATGAGTTTATGAGGAATTACATAATATCATATAAAAGTAAGGATATGAACAAAAAATGCATAAAAAAGCATTTTAATTTCATCATTTCAGCCGGGTCTATCTGGACCCACCATCGCCGAATGTGTTTTATTTTGAACCTCCGGGTATTACGTGTTAAAACCTATAAAAACAATTTATTCTATTTCATACTTCGTACGTACACCCACCAATAAACAAATCATCTCAATATTTAAACGCATAACGGGTTTTATTGTAAAATATTGACATCAGCGCCATCTGATGCTAGGAAGTTTCTAGAGCTCCGTTTCAATGGACCTTTAGTTCGTTTTTCGAAACTTCAGCATATTGTAATATTTGAGTGCGGCATTCCCTTGACAGTTGAAATTTTGTTTTAATTCGATTTTTCCAAATTCTTTTATATCGAAAATACACATTTAATATTTGTTTATGCCTTAGTTTTATTTTATGCCAGTAGTGCTCAGTCTGATTTTGATTCATACCCGAAGAATGACAGTTATGACAGCTGATTTTTGATTATATTTTCCATATAGATGTAGACATTACAACAAAAAATATATTATTCATCGTTGAAAAATAAATAGTCGTTCATTTTTGTACGAGTTTTATGTGAATCGTTTTAATGTTTTAAATCAGCAATAATTTAGAATCCAAAGTTTATTTTTTACATACGAAAAATTTTCGAAGTCGTTTTATTCAAGTATTGGTATTTGTCCTTGGAGTAAATCGTCCCCGGATTTCATAATGAAATAATTCCGCAAAATGGCGCAAATCCACAGTCAGCTGCAAACACTTGACTAGAAGAGGAGGCACAATCAATATGCCTACCTAATTAAATATATTATTATTATTAGAATATACATAATGAAACTCACGGACTATAAAAAATAACACGGACACCGTATAATCATAGATTTCTACTACGATTAAGCGATGAAGTTAGGTATTCGATGAGATGAGATATAAGATGAAGTAACTATTACTCGCGACGCCCGTGATACTAGTACAATATTAAGTCCTCACTCGGGTAGCTCGCGTCGATTCTGAACGTTGCTTGGATTAATGTAATTATTCGTTTTGACAAAATGGTATATTCTATTAGTTGGCTATTCGGTAATTCGCTGAATCTTTAACGATTAGTTTTCCTTTTATCTCGCGACGGGTTCTGAAGATATATATATCCTGGTAAAGCACGTTCAATTATTATAATATTATTTAAATACACACGTTCAATTATTATAATATTATTTAAATACACACGTGTTCATAGTGCCCATTACTATTGGAATACTACTTTACTTTAATTGTGAGAAAATATTTGTAGTTAACATGTTAATCTTTCCGAGGAACACGTTTACTTGAATTTATCTTCGGTTTACAATTGCAATTATTGAACAACTTATCTTCGTATAGTTTCTTCCAAAGATTGGTATTCACTTTGTGGCGTCATTATTAATAAATTAATTCAAAATTACTCCACCATTATCACCGCTTTATTAATATATACATATCAACATGTTTCGAAAGCGACGCTTTCCTCACCAGGAATATACACAATACTAAATATTCTTTAAAATAGTTCTCTCAAAATTTATATCCGTTGAACCCCGGCGTATCCGATCGGCTTGTCAAATAATTTCTCTGAATATAAGCAGCTATTCTGGGGTAACTACTTATATACACTTTTTATATATATACTAGCTGAGTGTACCCGGCCTTGCTCGGGATTTATTTTTTGTGGAACAAAGTTATAAAGTTGTGAATTCTTGCTTGTCGTTTGGGTGCCTTAATTGATTTGACAGTGAAAGTAATGCCTTGTGACAACTATTACTATTCTAAAGAATGGAACAATGAAACGTTCATTTGAAAATTTAATTTCATTACAAACATTTATTTTTTCAAAATTTATCTAAATATTGAAGTATTTAATTAGGTACCTACTTGTGATTTTCATTTGGAAAATATTCTACCCCTACAAATCTTCTTCTTTTGAATATGTAATCTATGGCTAACCAGAGTGGTATACCTATGGGCTAACCCCAACACAACATGACGGGATCAATGTTTTTCATATTAATTTTAAAACGTTATAGCAACAGTTTTACACATTGAATTTCATTGAAACTGCTCTCTAAACGTTCCCGGTACACAGTTTGTTCTTACAAACTGTGCTATTTTCAGCGAAACCGGTAGGTATAATTTATAAAATCAAAAAACAAGTAACCTGTTTTCGTCGGTTTAGTTTAGGCTCCTTGTTATCAAACGGGATGAGATTATTCACTAAGAGATGTTTTACGAATTTTGAAAAAGTGCTTTTTATTTTTATAATATCGTACATGTTCCTTGAATCCATTACTCGCAGAACTTAATAATAACATTATTAAATTTTTAAAAAATAAATGGAGTTTTGCGAATTGAACCCATAAACAAATAAGAAAGCACTGAAGACCCAATCAGCGACCCAACATTTGTAATAATGTATAGTATGGGTTTGAAGGTTTAGTCCATATGATTAGCAACGTACCGTTTGTTTGTTGATTGTGAAATACACGCTTAATGTGTTACATACTCGTACGTAGCACGATGATTATTTAATGGTTCATCGTACGCATTAAAAGTTCAATTTTTTATGTCCTTATATCATGATAGCCTACTAATAACTTTAAATATTACCGCCATAAATAACTGGGAAGTGTGTCAGAGTTTAGTGCTGAAATGTATTTTTTGTCAGCGCTTTTTTACTGTCTCCATTTCGTAACAGTGGGCGGCCACTCACGGCGCTCTTGTAATCTTAAACATCGCCCAGTTCCTTCGCATAACTCGCGGTATTATCGATTATCTTATTGCTACTGCCATCGGGAGGCATATTCCCGTTCTTTTTATAAACATCGCTCAGTTCCTTCGCGTAACTCCCGGTATTATCGATTATCTTATTGCTACTGCCATCGGGAGGCCTATTCCCGTTCTTTTTATAAACATCGCCCAGTTCCTTCGCATCACTCCTGGTATTATCGATTATCTTATTGCTACTGCCATCGGGAGGCCTATTCCCGTTCTTTTTATAAACATTGCTCAGTTCCTTCGCGTAACTCCCGGTATTATCGATTATCTTATTGCTACTGCCATCGGGAGGCCTATTCCCGTTCTTTTTATAAACATCGCTCAGTTCCTTCGCGTAACTCCCGGTATTATCGATTATCTTATTGCTACTGCCATCGGGAGGCCTATTCCCGTTCTTTTTATAAACATCGCCCAGTTCCTTCGCATCACTCCCGGTATTATCGATTATCTTATTG